>JAOQGN010079573.1:0-12268 GCA_027564295.1 Himantozoum antarcticum
GCAGATTTATTCTAGCAAGAACACAGTAATGGCAATAATGCACCAGATATAGTCTCAAATGTGAACCATCCCTTTAAATGTACCTAAATTGAATTGCAATGTTTTAATTAACTCGAAAATAAATTGTTCGAGAACTTATATAATAGGAAATATGTAATATAATTATCTCTAGATCAACTTTGTCAAACATCTTTTGCATGTCTTGTCCAATAAACCACTATAATTTTATTGTCTCCTTCTGGCTTCTGCATCCCTCTTATTTCATCAAGCTATAACTATTGAAACTCTGCTTAAAACTATCATTGAAACAAGCTTAGGCAAGCTATACAATGGTCATTTCGTACTGACACTTTTAAATCCAACATCAACTGTATTTCTCACATTAACGGTACAAGAAGCTCGGCCGTTAATCTTCCTCTACCCCTTTTGCAGCACTTCAGATCCCTACTGGGTGTCGTATCAGTCGGCTGCATTTTTTGATTAGTCTCAGGTGTAGAGGTAAGATCAACCTGACCAGCTTTGAGGTGCACCTGCTGGCTTCCTCTAGACTGTTCTAGACCAGGTATACTGCCACTCAGACTCACACCATGACTAGCTGCAGTGCTATTGAACATATAGGCCTATCATACTATCTTTTCACTAGAATGATGTATGAATTATTTTCTTGCTTCTATGAAATAAAAACAACCAACCAAACAGCAAAATTTGGGAATAGTCATTCCTTGAATATGCTATTAGCAGACAACTCCAACACTTACCCAAGTTCATTTTAATATAGCTTGAAAATTATATACATAACTACTACTGTAAAATGGCATGTCATTTGGCAGTTTCATTAGGCTTGCATTGCTTATTACACTGTCTTTCAGTTGATATAAGCAAACTTTGAAAGTTTTTCCCGCAATAATTTCGTTATTCCACGAATAAATATTATATAGGATGGAAATGTGGATGGGCTGTGCAGACTGTAGAGTACCTAATTACCTCATTTGCCTGGCAATAATTACATGTAAATAATTAACGATAAATATAATGGCTGTTTTCTCAACCATGTGGCGGAAATGCAGAAAAGTCAACAGTTTCCAAAGAAAAATTTCCTGACGCAATAAGTCAATAAGACTGTTGAAATAATTTATCTGATTCAAAAGTTTTGACCCATGAATATAATTTACTCACACATTGGGGAGTTTTAGCACTGAGTTGTCAGCTCGACGGCATCGCACTTCATGTCGTTAATTGTGACGTGATGCACACAAAAATGTGACGGAAGGACATCGTTGCCAGGAAAACGGCGTCATATTGAACGGCTATGGACCCTCATCGGCGTCGATGAAAATGCCGTCGGAAATCGTTGTTTTCCATTGTTTCCCGAGGTTTTCAGTTGTTCTAGTTTTTTTATTTAGCTGTATAAACAACCAAACTTGGTCGGTTGACATTTATTATTCAATTATACACTCAAAATAACTTGTAAAAAATATTTAAACCAAAGCATACAAAATATATATTTTGTTTCAGAGTAAACTTATTTTGACCAATCAAAGTGCAGAATCCTGAAACAACTGCGTTAGTTTGTCTATTTGTAGCTGATATCCGACAAATAACTAATGGAAAAAATGAAATAAAAAGAGCACAACTCCCAAATGCAACACCTTGTTGAAAGCAGTTGGCATGGAGAACCCGGTCCAGGAGGACACCGTGCTTCAAACAGACACCGTTGAGCCTATAACTCTGTGCAGAAACTCTCTAATATTGTTTCCTGGGCGCGTCGAAAAAAATGTTTTGTAAGCCGGTCCAATAAAATATTAATATTTATAATCTTCTGCCGATTTTTATTATATCACTGTTTAGTTTGCACTGCAATAAAGTTGTAAGAAGAATCTTCGGTCTTTGTCCGTAGCCAGTATGCCTGGGAGGTGACAGTTCTGGGTAGCATTGCATTCTGGGTACTGCATGCATTTTATTGCTACACATTATTTCCTTTTGATCGGAAATAACTTGAAGTGACTGCAAATTTATTGTCATTATTGTTAACGATATAATTAGCATTATTCACATTGGCCACCAAGGAGCTTTTTTTAACTGGTTTATTGCACAAGTATTAACAAAAAAAATGAAATGAAATAAAGTTTGCGTTGTAGAAAAAAAGCAAAAGGGTTGTCAGATAGTCTGAGACTCGAATTTCAGCAGCCCAGACAAAAATGTTGGCAACCTTCTACACATACATCGCCCTATTCTGGTGTACCTATATATACTAATGTATGTGACTTGCCTTTAGCAATTGGAAATTATATAAAAAGACTTGGCGACCTATTTTGAAGTATTTTTGGAATCCTTGTTTATATTTTAGCACGTATCCAAGCTATTTTGTTTAATAGCTAAATAATTGTAATTGAGCTTATAATATGCGGTGCAATTACAGTCAATGCGTATATTGCATAGAAAAATTATATGTCTGTCTCGCCTATCACGGAATAACTCCTACTGTTTAAATACACGTTTACTCTCATTGCCATGGTGATAATCTTTAACGTATTGCCTAGATAAAAACAGTAGAAGCCAAGCAGAACGGAGTGACTTATATCATTATTGAGTGAGAAGCACAGAATATCAACATTGATTTGTCTACCGCACACTCTGTGTTTATTGCTCACTAGAAGATTTACACATTGTCTTTGAGCTGTCTATGTTACATGAGTATATTAACTTTGGGTCTTTGAAATGGTATTCCAGTATACCAGCAGTTTGTTGTTATATGTTTCCTGTTGGATCTTAATACTCCAGACTTCATGTAAGTGGCTCACTATATACTATACTATCATATAAGACATCTCAGTATATCTATATCTATTAATATATATCTATAATATATACATGTACATGTATAACTCTATATCTGTATCTATTTCCACAATTTCACAATTACAAGTATGTATGTTGATGGAATATGTGAGTTTTACATGTACATAATATTGTCGAAAACTCATAATGGAATTAATTATGACACGAATCATTGATGTCGATTCTAGGTTTTGGCTATCGCGTATTATATCGCTACTGGTACTTGCTAATGGCTACCGGTACTTGCTAATGCCATTCTGCTGTTGAATAACCATGCACCAAAGTTAGCAACTTTCTCATAAATATAATAGCACTCTATTCATCTGTCAACTACTTCATTTTCCTTGCTGTCATTTTGCTTCAAATGTTTGTTATCAAAGTTATTTATCATAGCATATTAATGCCAACAAACTAGTCATCATACCGTTAATAAACTATAGAGAATGGCCAATTTTTCACAGGAAATTCACAGGGAAGCAAAGTCTCCTTGAATGCTTTTGATGGTGGCAACAATACTGCCTTGGTTTAAAAATATTGAGCGATATTAAAAATTAGTTAAACATATTAATTAATTAAATAGTTCTATTAATAGTAGAACTATATTAACTACTTAAAAATATTGAGTTAATTAATGTTTTCGAATCTCAATCCACTAGTTCGCGCTTGCTACAGTCGCAAATGTATGCTTGCCGCGTTTATCAGGTTGTTTTTACAGCAAAACTTAACAAAGATGCTATTCTTAAACTGTTACTTTTGCGCAAAAAAACGACAATGATACTCCAATGGGTAATTAAATTAAGAGATACGAGTTGCATTATTATCACTAATAATTATGTCATGGTTTGCCACCAGATTTTTGTAATTGAGTGTCTGAGGTTGAGATGCCTCTTTTATCAGCAATTAAACATAAGTGTACGACTACTCCAGATTGTTACTGGCACACGGTTTAATATAACTACTATAAATGCAAATTTTTTTTGTATTCTGTTCTAAGCGTATATTAATTTAGTTTTATTTATTTATTTAGAAATAAACTATTATATCATTCTAATTCAAGGATTGGCAGAAAATGTGCATCATGCCTTCCCTAAACTTATACTTTAAAAACCACCAAAAATGCAGCACGCTTTTTTAGTATAAGTATAAGCAGATACCAAGCATGTCACATCTGAGTAACTGCTTGCTCAAGTTGCCATTACCAGTAATCGTGTATTGGACAGCAATATTGACAATACTGTTACCAAGTCGAAACTTTTAGCCATTGGAATACTGGCACACACCGATCTTGGTATAATTTCTAGGCTATACAAATTAATTGGTGCAAGTGCTCCATCTGTCTGCCAGTTTTTGAAGTACTTTTTGACCCCGAATCCCATCCCCGAAACCCTATAAATCCCATACCGTTTATCTATTGGGGTTTGGGGTCAAAAGTACTCAAAAATCTGATAGAGCATTGTGACACCAATCTATCTGATGACGGAACACTGAACTGCGTAATCTGATATACCATCTCAACTAAAATTTTGACTGCTCACATGGCATTTCATTTTCAATTTTTTTAATGAGACATAATATGTAACACGACTTGGGGACTGCTCTCTCGGTATCGACTCGTTTTCAAATACTGTTATATTTGGGTAGCTCAGTGGAAAATAATCTAGTTGTCCGTCTTCAGCTATTTGGAATACGAAAGTATTTCACTGATTTTAAATATAAAATGCTATAATCTTTTGTGTATGACTATAAATTTTGGTGGGCTAAATTATTTTCACAATGTAAAATGTATGCCAAATAGTTTCACCTGCAGTCAGGTGTTCCGAACCGGATCGTTTTGTTATGAATAGACATTTTTATTGGTCAATGCTCAATAATGTTGTAATGGTCCCAAAACAATGTCTTATGATGAAACAAACACTCGTACAGCAACCGTTATTTTGCACACCACAATATTGCATTGAGACTTCTAAAATATGGATGTCTACGGTATTGCTATGGATGCCTACGGTATTGCTAAGGATGTCTACGGTATTGCTAAGGGCTCATTATTTATAGTATCGTTTACTTTAATAATATACTGGTATTATTATTTTATCAAATGATCTCAGAAACGCATATTTTGTTTTCAAATTGGAAAATGATTGCAATCAACCTTGTCAGTTTCTCATATTGAAAGATATTACAACGTGATGACCAAAAAAAATATTTGATGTCTGAATTGCGATTGAGCATAATCGGGCTACAACTTCAAAGCCATTATAGATAATAGTAGACAACATTTTGTGTCGACATTCATTGTGCTAGTTATTTGTCTGAAGACATTATTATTTTTGTCATTGTTGCTATATCATTACGAGCTGTGCCATGACCATTCAAAGTATAAAAATTCCTGTCCTTAACGCACGAATTTTGAAGAATGACCGATTTTGCCTTTTCTGTGGTTTATTCAATAAGGTGAGCAATTGCATTTTGCAGACCTACTGCATTGTATTGCTCTACACAAGCCTCTTTCTTCAGATGTTATCTATTCTTATGAGGTTGAGTACTGACTGACAGTCTGATAAAAAATTGAGATTATAATCTGTTTAGAATCTTCACAATAAATAGTAGAAAATACAAAGCATCAGGTGAGCATTGAGTCTTGGGTTACCAGATGTTGCTATGCAGATTCGGCTACAATGCTGTCCACCACAATAGAAAAATCCGGTTACATGGTAGTTTGAAATATGCTTTTCACTTCACTTTTGAATGGGAAAATTATTTTTGTAATTCCAAAACTTTAGTAGCTAATAATACTAATGTTTTTGCTGGCTAGGCATATATACAACAATAATCCAACAGTTAACTGAAGAAAACCCAACTGCATATTGAATGATTATCTTAGTAGTTTGGTTGACAAGGAAGAACAATTTTCTACAAGACCTAGACCTCCAAATTTCTGAGAGTCCACGTCTTTGCAATTAACTTTCCTCATTATCGTAGACAACTTTCCTTATTAGAAAAGAGCAGGAATGCGATAGACCGCCGCACTGCCACCGTGTGACGCGTCACCATATGCTGTGCAACTGAAAGGCCTACCCCTCATTCAAACAGACCAAATTTACAATGATCAAAGCAACTGCATCGAGACCTGCTGGTAAAAATAAATCTATGTACTGAAATTTCATAATTATTTTTTTGGAATGGCCATAGGAATTACGTCAAGAACATTTTTACTGTTTTGGCAATACAGTGGAGAATCATTTTCCACTAGGTTGGTCACGTCCACCTACTGCTGCTCCAAGAGAGCCAGTTGGAAAAGAAAGTAAAGGAATGCATCTTGGCAATTAGGCTTACTTGTATCTTTAAGTAATCAGTAATCACTCTGCAATTGAAAAGTACTTCTAGTATACAAATTTGCTTGAAATTAGTCGGAGCATTTGTTGTCCACTCTATAGAATGATAAAAGTGATAAGAATGATGATGAACCATTAAAACAATATCATTATTATGGGTGTGACTGTGAGTAGGGGAAGGTAATACAATTTATGACCCCCTCCTGGGGTGATGGAAGGGGTTGAGATGTATGCATTTATAGAACTAGAACTATACCGGGAAGAAGATAACTGGATTGCTGTAGACTGGGTTCGATGCGGGTGAGGACGCGGAAGGTAGTAGAATGTTGGACCCTCACATTTTGGCGATAATGCTTTCAATACAGGCTTGGAATTGATGTTGAATATTTATTAGATCTGCTGGTGTAATGAATATGAAACACACAGATAATCGGATATTACGTTAAATTACGTAATCAATAGATATTATTTCATCGTCTTTCCTCTTTTTGTATTATCAATATCACGTCAGGAATTTATTTTCTTGCAGGCTTGTGCTGATAAGTTAGATAAACTCACAGCTTGACTTGAAAACAGCTTTGTAAGAAGGAAATCTGAAAATTAATACATGACTTTATGATTGATGGCTGTACTTAATCAATAATATTATCTTATGCGCATGAAATTGCTAACCACCTGATCCATGCTTTTCGTATGAAAAAAAAGGAAAATCTTCAACAACAAAGATAATGTAATTATTATATTATTGCTAGCCACCTACGGCTTTAGCACATTAGATTATGATGTAGTGAAATGATTATTGTTAAATGTAATTTTATATGCATATTCTAGATTTTTGTTTGGTATTGTATTATGTTATTATTTGTTTGATGCTTGTGAAATATAGCCCACTTGATTTCTAAGAAAGACTCCACTTTAAATACCGGTCATGCCTACAAGAGGATTCGTTATGAAATTCCAGCTGTAATAACTAGTTATAGATGGTGTAAACATCATTGTAGCCTGGCTTCTTAACTTTCTGCAAATGTAGGATGTCTGTCATGTTATAATTAGAGTCACAAACCCAGATAAAATATATCTCCATACAAATTGAACTATTATTACTTCCCAAATAGATAGGAAGCCTAGAGGCAGCTTGTACAATACATACTGTATATCATTTTTCAGGGTATAATACCTTTTCAGTTCGGTCACTTGGACTTCGATCTTGGGTTTGGGGTTCTGGCATTCCAAATTGGAACTTGGGAACTTTGTGTTAGGTGTATCGACGACCGAACTGAAAAGGAATTGCCGTAATCAGTATCTATTAAATTATTTATTTGTGTATGTATATCTGTTGCTTATGTACTCTTTCCAGGTGCCATATCGCCAGGAGGATGTGCAGCGGGCAACTGTTCTGTGCCATCGCCACAGGCACCTGCTGATTGTTCCAATGCAAGCCTTTATTCAGCTCCAGATGATTGTAATTGTCAGCACTGGCATTGCAATAAATTGGCCAGTCATGGTATGATCACTCTTTATCACATTAACATATTTGACATTGACATATTATCAGTTTGACAAAAGTGTTTTTGCATAATTTTATCAGCCGGCTCATTTGTCCTGAGAACAATTTTGGTAAAGTGCATTATCGTTGAATTTTGAGAAGAATTGTTACCAATACTCTTTGTCAATTTGTAAACACACAAGACGTCAAAATTGCCCTTCATTGAGCGATAATGTTGCTGTTGTCATCAAATCAGAATTTGATGTTGAAGTCAACATTTACGGTCTGAAAATTCAGACGTTAAACGTTGCCTTCAACATCAAATTCTGATTGGCTGATCGCTACAACGCCAAAATTGCCACTCAAGTAAGCTGCAATTTTCATATCCCATATGTCCAGGCCTATGTAAGTCTTCAAATTGCCTAGTAAGACCGCTACACTGACAAATTGGACTTGGGAATCGACTGGAGACTCTGCTCCGGTCTCCAGACTCTGCCCCATGCTCCACTGTCGACCTGAGCTTGCGGATTGACTAGGGTCACCCATGTACACTGACGACTTGATATTGGCAATCTCTTTGTGACCCAGCTACACTGACGACTTAAACTTTGGAATCAATAAGTGGCCCAGGCCCAGCTATGTTGACGACTTGAACTAGGGAATCAATTAGTGTCCAATTGACACTGGCTTCGACCACAATCATTTCTGACTTATGAGACAACTAACCGATTTTAACATATTAGAACTTATTAACTGACAACTTGAGCCTGTGAATTTACTAGTGACCCTGCGACACTGACGATTTATACTTGGGATTTGGCTAGTGGCACAGCTACACTGGACTAAAACTTTGGAAACACCTGGTGACGGTACTCAATGAACATTCCAAGTACAAACCAAACTATGGAAACACCTGGTGACAGTACTTAATGAACATTCCAAGTACAAACTCAAACTTTGGAAACACCTGGTGACGGTACTTAATGAACATTCCAAGTACAACCCAAACTTTTTATTGTGAAACAATATTTGTGTAACTCACAGTTATTTAAAACTTTTGTAACCTCTGACCTTTTGTAACCTCTGACCTTTTGTAACCTCTGATTTTGATATAATGATTCCAATAATTGAATTGGTTGATGAAATTATCCCTCTCTCTGTACCAATAGATTATTCTTGGTCGTACCATATATTAGTTAATTAATGGAATGAATGTAGATAGTATATTTATGTAAATGGTGGGCTAAATTTCTTTGTTTTTTAATTATAGCCATATTATTTATGTCATAAATATTTACTGAATTAAGGTAAACGACTCTAATGCTGCTTTCCTGTTTACTTTGTCATTCCAGTGACGAGATAGACTAACACTGATCAAAATTGTATGCATAAATTATATATAATTATAACTGCATTCTAGGCATTGGATTAAACACGCATTAATTGTTTTAGATGAAGGTGCGGTTTGTCCACAGGGATGGAAAAGCTACCTCAACAGGTGAGCATTTAATGCATGTGCCTGCTGTCTGCAATCAGCAGTGTCAATGTTTGTAAGCAGGTGCTGGGAGCTAAGTGTGCATGATCATGGCTATGGACGCTTTCTAGGCTATAAAAATAAACAAGTTTTTAAAAGAGTTTTGGTTGCCATTGAACCACGTTGACGTCAGTAATAGATGTCACCCGGTACTTGGCCTTTTTCCTAGATAGGTGATAACACACACAGATGTTTATGTTATATGAATTGCAGTTGTAAAACATGTTGATACTTTTTGGGTTGCATTTTACTGGCTGTATCATAAATGAACACTATTGTGCAGCAAATCTGTGGTCTTGTCATAACAGCGATACGATACTAGATACTGAAAAGTAAATCTGCACGCTGTACAACTAAAAGAGATGCAATCCAGAGATGGACTATGCTTATATTTAGATGTTTGTGTGTACAAATCTATGAATATGGAGTCAATACCAACTAGTGTACTGTTTATATATTTTAGTGATGGAGCTACATTTTGTTTGCAAACATTTGTTGAAGAAGTTACTTGGCTGCGAGCGAAGCTAACATGTGACTCGGCACACAATGCCGATTTGTTCAATGTTCGCCGGTTTGAGAAATTTGCCGAGAAAAATTCAACATTGTATAATCAGATGCTTCAAGATTTGGAGCTGATGAGTAAGTAGTATAGCTTGTTTTAACAACTTGTAAATAGTACACAGTTTGTCTTTTGAAACCAGACCAAACAAATAATGAATTTTAAAGTCCAATAAAGCTAGGAAAGTGCCAATTGCTTGGCTGTGTATTGAATGATAAAACTTGATAAATGCTAGTGAAAGGTGCTGGGGAGTAAGGCGCTGGGGGGTAAGGCGCCAACGTGGGGCGCCGCATAAGCCACTGTGACATTGCTTGTTACTTACGTGGCATGCATCCATGCATTAGTACTATTTGTATGGAAATGCTAACGTCATGTATGTATGTATGGAAATGCTAACGACATGTCAGTTTGTTCCTCTGTACAGAGGAACTGTTAATGACTGGGAGATCCAAGACTTACCTGTGATTAACTAACAAGCTAGTTAGAAGATACTTTTAAGACCTATCACTTTTAATCTAAAATTTAAAGTAAGTTCGAAGTAAATTTTAATCACCATCGTTCGTTTGACACTAGCCAAAGTTTGTAGGCCTTACAGCCGTCTGGGCATAATACTTGTTAATGTTTTCAAGAGAAGCATATTCAGGGCCAATTAACATAAATGTATATGTGATAGATGGTTACTACATATATTGTGTATTGGACAAGAGATTGGTTGTGTAGTTACCACATGCCAGTCTAGGTGGCTATTGACAGGCAGTGCCAGGCAGTGCCAGGCAATAATATATACACGTATTATTGCCTGGCACTGCCTGTCAATATGAGCCTCTTTTATAATAGTTTTTGTAATAAATTTTATTAATGTACTATATTATAATTGATATGATTTTATGAATTTGCATCTACATGTACATGTAAATATAATAGTTATCAATAATATTTTGCTGAAACATAAATCATCATAATAATATATACATGCACAAGGGTAGCAGTAGTAGCAGTTGTCGGTAACAGGTATCGGTAGCAGGTATCGGTAGCAGGTATCGGTAGCAGGTATCGGTAGCAGGTATCGGTAGTAGGTATTGGTAGCAGGTATCGGTAGCAGGTATCGGTAACAGGTATCGGTAACAGGTATCGGTTGGAGGTATTGGTTGGAGGTATCGGTAGCAGTCATCGGTAGCATTTGCTGAAGTCCTTATGTGGTAGTACTAGCAGTGGCAGCAGCATTATAGTATTATGTATTCATAACATCAAGAGTAGCAGTACTAGTAGAAATGCTGTTGGAACTAAAATCAGTAGTGGGGGTAGTGATAGTCACAGTGACTGGTGGGGCAGTGATGGCAGCAGCACCAGTTGAGGTAGCAGCAACAGTGACTGTAGCAGTAGGTGACTAGGTGTGGATTAGACTGACCCCCAGTCTGATGCTAAAGGGGAGCTGCCTGATGCAGCTCCGCTTTAGCATCAGACTGGGGGCCAATCTTGGTATAGATACAGTGGCATTGCATAAAATTGATTATAATTATTGTTAAAACCCTAAGACGTATTTCTCTTTCTCCTGTTTATTCAGCTAGCAAATTAGCGCATTGGGCTGGACTTCATGTCAACGAAGGCAAACTCTACTGGGACGACGTGATACCTACTCCTGATCGGGATTTAACAGCGGCAAAGTAAGATTTAAACTGTGTTTCAGAGCCAACTCTCCGAATATTTGACAAGCCATCTACAACAAGAACAATCATAATGTTATGCAGTAGAATCTGATTACTGTGACGAAACGTTTCTTTGAAACCTAGTACACTTAGCCTAGTACACTTGTACGATCATTGATCAGATAATGTTTTCTGAGTTATCAAAGAATGACACAAGTTGAATTACACTTTCAACTGCTGATTATTCCAAATAATCTCGTACCATACCGGTTTGCACATAACGATCATTAGCCTGTCTACCCTGTCTAGCTTCCTGCATCTTTCTGGGGTGATTTGCATTAGCCCTAGAACTGCTCCACGAGCCTGGATACGAAGCTAGTTATATATATGAATATAAAGATACTGACACATATTTCAGTAAATATAAGATGTAAGCATCTTGCTGCTTTCACTTGACTTGCATGCTCATGTTTGATAGCTTATCTTTCATTTTAGGTATTTTGGATATGATCCAGCCAGGTATAATTTTTAGGTAGAGTTATTTCGTTTCTCCTTGGTTGTACTGTACATGTATAATGGTGCGCACATTATTGTACTGATTCCTGTCGTAGCCCAGCTTGCTCATCTCAATTACTACATGCTATCTGTTCTAATTACATTACCCTCCATTGCCATACCTAGCTATATCTTGCCTATATACCTCATATATACATTTTACCAAAATTCTACACCTATTATACCTTACTATACCTTGTCCCTACTTCATAGCACGTCTAAACCTTTTCTATAGATCTTATCTATTCCACACCTATACCTTACCTACAGTCTTACCTGTGTTAAAGACCGCCCTATACAGCGACTAACTCCCTTAAC
>JAOQGN010079684.1:0-12267 GCA_027564295.1 Himantozoum antarcticum
GCTGGATGACTTCATAAGTATTGATTGACTGATAAGTTCATTAGTTAATCACTTCTTATAGAAATGCATATATAATCACTTCTAAGCAATGGAAATCACTTGCAAATGATTCCATGAATTATTAAAAATTATACTTTGTTAAATCATTTGTTCTATACCTAAACAAATTGTGCATCGAATCTTTTCCAAAATTATTTGATATTTAATCATTTTAGATCTATATTTGAGTGATTAGATGTCTAAAAAAGGTACTGTCACAGGGAACTGCAAAGCAATAGGTTGAGGGTTCAAATTTCATCTTATTCCACTGATCTACATGTACATGCATGAGTGATCAGGTGCTTGTGAGGGCATTCTGTGCTCATTGATTACCACACCGACGCCATATATGGCGTCGGTGTGGTTGTGGTTGACCACAAGAAATTAAAATTGTAAAAAATGAGAAATAATCGTCCTAGCAAAATAATCTTTAGTTCAATGAAAATGTAACATCTACAGCGTCATTTTTCATCTATACAACATGTATGAATAACAACTGTAGAGATCAAACAATCGGGCAAAACAAGTTGTATCACTTTCATAGTTCTGCTTGTATTTATCGCTGACCTGACCCCCATAAACGTCGTCATGTCTTGAGTTAGAACGCGGGTTGACACCAAATTTTCTTTTAATATGTAGAGAACAAGTTTACACAAAAGCCAATATATATAATTTGGATAGTAACTGACCTGATTTCATAATGTTAGTTCCGGGAGCGGCTAATTTTCACTTCGCATTTATTTATATTATTTGTAAAATATCCGCTTTTGACGATATCCATGCATTTTGTACTGTCTCTCCCACCCAGAGGTTAGAGGTAGGTGGTGAACACATTATTTCTATGCAGAATTCTTCGGCGAATCCAAGGGCGAAAAAAAATCAAGTCTCTAGGCCTAGCAGTTCCCACACAATTTATTAATTATGAATAACATCGGATTTGTCTGAAGGTCACAAAAGCATGAGAAGACGGAAAAGACGGAAGTGGGCCATGGCACATTCTTTTTCCACACCTTTTCCAGTTGCCAACGTCGCAGGAAGTACCTTCTTCAAATAACGGCTCGCTATAACATTGAAAAGGAAATAAAATAACTTTTTTACTTGTTATCTACTATTTCCATGTCTTTTTCCAAGAGTCCTGGTGGCTTAGGGGTTTAGGTAAGTGGCAATTGTGCAGGCTACCTACTTTGACCTCGGGTTCGAGTCCCATTATGGACAAAGTTTTTTTTTCCTACTTCCATCAATTATCATGTAGATCGTATATATTAATATTAATACAAGTATATTTATTTTATGTAACTCAGATTTTCTTGCGTTTTTTACTTTTAAACTATGATATCTGATTATTGATGGGATTTGGGGTTTGGGGTTTGGCATGAAATGAAAGTGGTTTTGTTTTGGCGCTGTAAACGTCAGAAGTTAGCGAGGGTGTTAAGATACATTTTTCTGAAGAGCACTTCCGTCCGGAGCTTTTGCGACCTTCAGACAAATCCAGTCTAGAGAAACGCTAACTATATATACATATATATAGCGTTATTTGCTGCTTAAACATTACAATGACAATGTTATACAAATGCATGCTTCCATAACAATTTATACTTCGTAGCATAGAATGTAAAAGAGGTAAAAAGAGCAATAATAGAAATTCTATGTATGATAGACACATAGCAAAATGTCACTAAATGTATGAATAAAAGAGATTTTTTGCTGCAGAGAGCCGTTCATGATGAGCTTAAAATACAATCATGCAGCCTTGTGGGATTGTCTTTGTGAGAATTGGCACGAACAAAGAATAGGTTTCAAATTTCTCATAGCTTATTAAATAGTGAGTAGTGGTGAGATGGCAGCTTTTGGGGGTAAACTGCAAAACTAGGAATCAGTCACAACTCGGTCTCTTACACCTCGAGAGTGAAAGTAATTTTACAACAATTTCTTACCCGTCTTTGAGCAGCAGGTGAAGCAAATCTGTCTTGGAAGCGCTACAAAAAGTAATGAGTTGTGAAGACTGTATGAAATACTACGTGAATTAAGATTATGTGTTGTCATTACAGAACTTCACTACAACACCTGTGGCTATATAAAGTTCTACACAAATATTGTAGCATAACATGTTGAGACAAGTTTACGTTTACATGATATCATTATACACATTTACTCCGGTTTCTAGAAGCTATTAGGTTGGGACATTTAAACTAACAAAATAAAGCCATTTGTCCACTAAAACAGTGCCCAGCAGTGTTGGTTGCACACTAAAACAGTGCCCAGCAGTGTTGGTTGCACACTAAAACAGTGCCCAGCAGTGTTGGTTGCACACACAGAAACGTTAAAGAGTAGACCATCACTGGATACTTTGCTGGGTTCAGGATATCCTCTAGAGCTTCTAATGATATTAAGCAGCTCTTATACCTAAGTATTACATTAGATAACCAAATCGACTACAACTTATAAATCATCATAGAGTTCAGGTGACCCACATCACAGACCTACGCATTACACGCATAGCAAAGCATGGCAAGCATCTTTGGTTTATAACAAAGTAGTGCAGACACTGTCTGGTATCATGCAGAGATAACTAATGACAGGAGTCAAAGATTAATATTTGTACCTCAGTTGCTAGTTAAAGCACCTTCAGAACCGTAATAACTGATATCCAAGTAAACTCACCAGGGCCTCTGTCAATATATCAGCTCTATGATCAGTAGAGAATTTCATGGTTTCCGTTTTCTTGGCTCCCTTTTTCATAGTTATCAGAAACTCATTGTTTGCAGGAGCTTTGATGTTTGGCTCTATCTTTAGAAATTCACCATAGGGCCACTGTAATGGGAGAACGAGAATGTTAAACGATGGAAACCAACCAGTTGCACTGTACTACTGCACGGCACTACTGCATTGCTACACTGCACCACTGCATTGCTGCACTGCACTAGGCTACAGTGATATTGTGAAGTGCTGAAATCATTAATCCTGAAATCTCCCAATAATAGTATTATCAACAATGTCAAAAACACTTTGCAAGTTACAACATTTTTGAAAGCTCATCTGCAAAATGAGGAGTGCAATTAAGCATTCTCCACTTGAGAACATCATAATAAAACATGCTGAAACAACCGTAGATCGACTATATAATATCATGCCAGGCAAATTATACAAGGTACACGTGTAGCAGCTAGCATGACAAACCAAACTCCCATTGCAGAATAGCTCAACAATCTACACTTGGATTTGCCTGTCATTTAACAGTACAAGTGGGGAGTGTAGAGACCGCTAAGGCATACTATGCCTATGTTGTATCGGATGGTTAAGAAGTGTGCAACCAGTCCAACATGACACCAAACTCGGAAAGTTGAATACAATAAAATTATAGAAAAACAACAATAAATTCATGTATAATAACATATATAACTAAGAGTGAATTCGGCAAGTGCGAAACGACGGCTTGTAACTTAAACGGCCCACAACAAGTTCGGCAACAATGATTATTTTGAATAAAAAATATTAGTTCTCTTCAGAAATAATATTTTGGCGAAACAACGGCCGTCACGTCAGCAGATATTCGATATTTTTATTGCCAGCATTTCTTTGCATAGCCTATATTTAAATTGAATTCCATTGTTCTGAGAGATTATTGTGCGCGTAACTTTGACATAGTTATCAATATTGGGGCCAAAAAGTAAGAATCATGGCTGACGATAGATTTTGAATTCAATTTTCTCAAATTTATTAAATATTGAACACGTCCAGCAAGGTAACTTCAATTATATTTATCATTAAAATTTAATTAGGTGACCCGACGCAGCTGACGCGATGAAATAATATATCTCGTCGTTTCAGCCTATCAGCCGAAATCAGCCTATATAGGAGTGAGCACACAATACTACCTACCTGGTTAGTGATTTCAAGAGATGATGGATTGTATGTGGTTATTGCTGCCATCCCGACAGAGAAAATTCTCTTGTACCTTAACACAATAAAAATACATTACACATCTGCTGATCTAGGCAACATTTAAGCAACTTGTAGACATCATAAGCAACTTGGCAATTCGCGATCAAGACACGGAATATGCCATGCACATTGCCACGCATATGCCAGGAATATGAATACGCCAACAAGTTGTTGGCCACAAAGTAGGAAAGAGTATAATAAATGAGAGATGGGAGGCTGAAGGCATGTGATTGTTAAAAGTAATATACTATAATATAAAGAGCCTAATTATAATATAAATAAATATTATAATATAAATTATAGAAAGAGAAAGATATCTAAATATCACACTTACTTTCCACGCCATGAATGCTTTGTGATAAAATAGCACACAATGTCCTTGTTATTTTTCACAACAACTTCTCCAGATTCTTGGTCCATTCTACCAGCTGAAAAGCCTGGTAATCTCGAGCTTAGTTTCTATTACAACGTCCAGCAACCTAAAATTCATGAGCGTAAAATAAATTTGAATGCTACAACGAGATAGAAAAGTATACAAATTTGTGTATAAACTAATATAGAGACACTCACCTACACAGGCAGTTAATTATAAACAGAGCAGACATCCTATACTTTTTCCTTCAAGTGGTAAATTTTCATGCCACAAACCGATTAACATTTTAGAAAGTTATTGCTAACTGATAGCAATTTACAAGACCTCAAACCAATCAGTCACCGGCTAAGATGCAATTTTGTGTGATGTGATATTAAACAGTTCACAAGCAATCAAAGTTACAGTATCGGATTAACTACGTTCATTAGGTCACTCACTAGCTGACTCTGTTCATTATAGTCATTATCATCTTGCCAAAAACCGCAAAACATTGACATTAATTTAGTATGAAGTGCAGCAACTTTAACATGCAGTTGTAGGTCTAACACAGCAGAATGAAATTCCCAATTGAAAGAACGAGCGAGTGCACATATAGGCTCATTTTCTGTTCCAATAATCGGTAGTGATCCTCTGCGCAGATATTTTAAAAACTGCGCAGATATTTTAAAAATTTTAAAAAGATAGTTTAAAAATTTCTAAAAATTTTAAAAATAAAAAATGATACACGCTATGAAAGTTATAAAGCATGAAAGGTGGTGCTGAAGTATCTATTTACAATATTTGAATTTGACAGTCCCAGAGAAAATCTGGCATTTTGGAATCTCCCGTCGGTCGGCGCCCCTAGCCGTTTCTAACGCTTCCTACAAGTCCCTTGGCACCTAGAGCCCTGGCCTGGCCCCTTGAGCCTTTAGCATCTTTTAAGGCATTCCGAGAATTACATAGAAGTGTTAAGATTCCTTAAGGCCTCTAGGGACTTCCAAGACACATATCCTCAGGGACTTCTCCGACTACAGCATTTCAACAAAGTTCTACAGAAATCTACAGCTTCCTTGCTTAGCGTCCTGTATTAATTAAAGGGTTGACCAGATGGGGTGTTCCACCCTTTCTTGGCAAATGGTAGTGGCATCCGCTTTCAAGCTACAGATAATGTCGTTCATACATACACCAAATTTATCTGACATAGGACTGGTATAATAGTATAAAAACGCAAGCTGCAGAATAGCAGGAGTTGTCAACTCTGATAACGTGCTACCAACCGATTCAGATTACATCGTTTATTGTTGCAATAGTGGCGCGCTAGAGTGGCACGCTAGAATGGCGAGCCAGACTATAAATTTAAGCTGTAATTCAAGTAAAGCTAGTTGCAGTTGCACCAGATTACAGACAGTTTGCAAGTAGGCAGTTGGACAAATACTAACAGGTGGAAATAGACACGTTTCTAAATTGTGGTTTGGGGTGGCACACATAGTTGCCCCCCCATCTATTGCCCAAGTTCTCACTCTTTTTTGAACTGTGATTAATGAATAACGGATTCGTAGCACCTGCTTCCAGAGAAGTTGGTATTATCAAATTAAGAATACATTTTGGCCAAATCCCTTTTCAGTTCAGTCACCATGCCCGCCTTCCGATGCCGCTCCGGGACACCAAAACCCCAGATATATGCTAAGGTCAAGGTGACCGAATTAACAAGGAAGTTGGCCTACATTTCTTTGTATGTGGTCTTCAGATAGACCTAGTATAGTAAAAACTTACAGATACTGATGTGACTCAAACCCTGGTATTTGTATATAATTATACACCATTGCACTAAGCCTACTGCTACCGTACTATATTATTATAATAAAACAATGGTAGACATATATAACAATACCATGCGGGTTAGTCTGCGATCCAAAGCCTCAACCCTAAACACAAATCTCAGGCTACTGGACAGTATAAGAAATCCCAATCCAAAATAATAATAATTATTTATACTATAATTATTTTATAATATAATATAATATAATAATAATTATTTTATAATCAATTATAGTGATAGCAGCCTACATGTTTTTGTATGTTTCAATTTTGAGTCTCACAATCAGTCTTTTAGCCGCCTTATTCTGCGTCAGTTAGCCAGTCGGAGGACGTCTACGGAATGAAACTATGGTGAAAGAAGCTACGATTAATGGACAGAGCCTGCACATAGCAAGGATTGCAGATGAAATTATAGAATATGGAGCTTGTGGAATGTCAGTGCAAAGACGAATTGAGTTGCGAGAGGTTAGAAATTTTATATTAAGATGCAGTAAAGTTCAATCTGCAAATTCTGTGTTACTATAACATATATTATAATCAGTGTTAATTATTATGTTATACTTACATATTAAAATAGATGAAGCATTATTTATTACAATTTATTTGTATATATATTATTATAAATTTATTTATAAATTTATATTGTTGTTTATATTAATTATATTATATTAATTATCTAATTTATATTTTAACATTTGATTACATATTTAACACTTCAATTATTAATTTATAAATTTATTTAACATATAATTATAAATATATTTTTTATTTTTGCTGGTCACAATGCATTAAGTATGCATTATTTATATTTACAGTGATGCTCATAAAAAAATCTACCATTTGGTCGATCGCCAACTTCATCTTTGAAGACTTTGGCAATTTGTTTTGGTAAGTCTGTAATTCGGTCCAGGTCTGTTTTAGTGCATTGGGTTATTGCATGCAATGCAACACACGGGGCCTCCTGTGATTTAGGTCCTGATCTAAACAGACCCAGCAAATATGGGTTAGAAGCTTGCTGAGGGCTTTTTGCCAGAAAAATGCCACAGCTCAGACCGGGACTCGAACCTCCACACCTTGGATTCAAGTTCAACCCGCTATCAACTGCGCCACCCTGAACCCATATGACCATGAGGTACGTCGTGCGGTTTGGAACAGCAATGAAATAAATTGGCAATAATTGGTACAGCAATAAAATAATTGGCAATTGTAAGAGTAAAAACAATCGTTAGTAATTAAAAATTTAAGAATGTCATTAATTTGTCGTGCAAGAACAAGAACATAAAATAAAATAAATAAATATTGGAGAGCTGCACAACTAAAGATGATTTAAATAGTATTGTCATTAACCTTTCTCGTCCAAAGGCAAAAGTTTGCCTCTAAAATTTAAATAAAATACATTCCAAGGGACCTGATGTCAGTGATGTGCTAATTAAATAGTTTGGTCACATCAGAATGGAATTAGAATCATCATCATGACTTTTAATTTTACAGTTTTCTTCTATTATTTCGGTAAGTTCCGGCTCTTCTCACGCATGCTTAAAGTAGTTGTACACTCCCACTTCCTGGTATGGTTATTGAAGTCTAAAGTTTTATCTCCCAATACGGTGTCATATAATTCTGAAACTTGAATCATTGGACATCAATGCATAGTTATAAACCGAAAGTAACATTTTCAACCTCTCTTTTCTTGGCTGTTCTCACATGTGTATTGGGTAAAGATTTTTATTATTCAAGTAGTTGGTCAGTTTGCCACAGCGATGCTCCAAAGCAATCTAGTCTACTAGTACTAGATTTTGTATTGACCAAATGAGACGAGGTCTTATAACTATTGAGCTATATGATTTTGTTGATTTTCTTTCATAAAAAAATTGAAAATGCAAAAAAGCAAAAGTACATTTATGGTCATTTTCAACAAAGGTCATTTTCTTCTGTGATTATGATATTGTAATGATTTTTGAGTCTGAGATAATGATTTAAACTTTATTTGTCTTGTGCCACATGTAATGTAGACTGTAGAGTGCTTACCTTGGGTATGTTGTTGTTGATGCTTATTGTGAATAATATCAGTTATGCAATTGGTTTCCATACTATCACATAAAATAAAATGTTAATAAAATAAAAACGACAAATAAACTATTAATCTATTATATCTATAACTATGTATGATTGTAGACTAATATGACTTTTATGACTAATATGACTCATATGACTAATATGAGCGACTGTGTAATGATATGACTATGATATGACTATGATATGACTATTATATGACTATGATATGACTATGATATGACTATGATATGACTATGATATGACTATGATATGACTATGATATGACTAATATGAGTGGATATGACCAGATTCTGAGTATACAAAGCAAACTGAACTGCATACAGACACATAAGCTGCAAAGCTTAAATAGTTAGGCAGTGTTGATGGTGGGCCTTGACTGTTTAGTCTGCATGAATTATGCTTGGGAAAGTAGGTGTGTTTGATATGGTGCTTAAAAGCAGTGATTGTCTTACGAATTTTAGGCGGCAAGGCATTGTAGATGTGGAGAAGCCGGCACAGTAATATGTTGTGATGGTGGCTGCTGGTGAGTTTGTATTGATTGCTCAGACATAAATGTTTTGGGGAATAAAGTTGTGTTAGATATACCTGGGCCAAACCAGTGCACACTCTATGTGCCATGGTAGCACAGTGCTGTATTGCAAGGTTTGGCGAAGTCAGGAGATGGAGGTCGTCTGCTAGAGCAGAGGATCTGTGGTGGTCTGTCCACCTGCTCCTCTGCATGGCGCATCGCTTGTTCATTCACCAGCTTTAATTCTTGGTGAAGTTCTGTTTGTGGTTTTCAAGATTAGTGGTGTATGCTTCCTCACCTTGTTTGAGAGCATTTTCTAGTGTTAAAATCTGAGCTTTTAATCCCTCTATTGCAAATAGAGTTCTGCCAGTTTAATGTCCGATGTGAAGTTTGTATCACCAATGGAGGTAGTAGAGGACTGTATATTTTGTTTATTATGGGTTGGTTTTGTTGATTGGGTAGTCATGCAGGCATATATAACCAATAGCCAGATCCACTGTGTTATTGTGTTGAGGGACGAGTGGTCGTACGACTAAGAGCGATCTGGTCGTATAGTTAAATTAGGCAGCACTGTATGGTAGGCAGTGACAAACGTGCTAATGTAAACAGATATATCAGATTGATCGACGTGGTAAAATAATTTATTAAAATGTTATTAATAATTAATTATTAATTAATTATTAATAACATTTTAACAAAATCTCTCCCTCTTAATAACGGTGCCTCTTGTTTATATAGTCCTATAAAAAAGCAATTAATTATACTGAGTGGAAGTCAGTGTTTCAAAATAGTCATTAAGCGGCAAATTATATTAATGAGTGTGTGATTATTAGGTATGCAAATGAGCTTATATTAATAATAATAACTAAGAGTAATTGATGCTTAAAATATAAAATACAAGCTTTGAGGGTTGGTAACATTGAAAATCTGACGACTTTACAATTGTTGTACCCAGTCATATCTGTGGACCCTCTTCAGCCACAATTTGCACATAGGATTTCAAATTACATATGATTATCATTTAGCATCTTGGCATCTTGCACAGCTATGTAATAGGCTATCTAAGGGCTGCGCACACACGTTTTGGTCTGTAATACGAGATGAGCCTATTTTAAGCTAGCTGTTGCAACAAACGGTGTGGTTTTATGTGGCAAAGGTGCTTTCCAACTTTCCTTGGCGCTTGGCACTTCAAGTGATGAATGTGCACAATTCGGATTGAGTTTGCCAGATGGGATCTGCAAAAGTGTTTAGGACATAATGTACGACAATATAATTATAGTAAACAAATACTGCAGAGTAAATTTTAGGCTGCACTGCCTATGGTCTGTGTTCTACCATGGCAGAGTTTGGTAAATGAATATTTGAAAGGTTGTTTGTTCAAATTCCGGCGGTAGCATACTCATTGATCTGGATAGCCAAGTCTCCGAGTATGACTGTGAAATGTGAATTTGCATTCGGCTGTTTATGCAATGCAGAGTTCAGTTGGCTGATTTGAGGCTGGAGCTTGAATCCTTAAAGTATGGAATTTGCGATTGAACTTCACTTTTTAAAGAAAGTTGGTGTAAATGAAAGATCCCACTTGCAATGTTATATAATTATATAATTATAAGTATATTCATGTAGCCGGCATTTATTTGTAGCCGACATATTTTCTGTGTTACCTTCTGCAGGTGTACTCACTTATCTCTGAAACTGTTGAGCAAGCTTTCATTAACGAAATGTTCAGACAGTGGGATTGGCAGTGCTGATATCTAGCATTAGGGAACTTGGACGTAATTATGGATGCAGCACCACGAGTAGCTCTTGTCATATTGGCAGCACCGTCATAAGGTTGACCTCTGGACCTCTGCATGTTGATGTTGAGAGCTTGCAGTACATCTAATATGGTCGTGAGCTATAGCTTGCCCTAAACACAATTAAAATAATATTATAACACAATAATTGATAAAACCAGTTACCAGTGAGTGACGGACGGGAACAGCTGCCTAATTTAATTAATACCTTCTGTAGAAAGTCGCCTTAAATCAAAACTCGGTAAAAACTTGTGCATTTGTGAATAACCAGGGCTCTCTAAAAATAATCTAGACTGGGAAGTTGCCGAGTGCAATAACGTCCCCAGACCACCTTTTAGAACAAAGCTAGGTTTAAAATTCGCTGTATTGCACTTAACAGTAGCAAGCCAACTCCAGCATAAACGCATAACCAAGCATGAAACAACCAACAACCCTAGTACCCATCAGCCCAGTAGTAGTAGCTAAGGTCAGCTAAGGTCAATGTACAGCTAAAATTCCGTGTGCCTGCATTAAAAGTTGATATGAAAAATCACGAAAATCATGACAAGCAAGGAGGACGACTTGAAAACAAATTATTAAAAGACAGCCAGAGGCTTTATTGCACAATTATGCAATAATCAACATGAGCCCACCTGTAACAGTGTGTACAGCAACAAACTTGGATGACTTCTGGGTTGAATAGGTCAGTAATTACTAACAGGTATTACTATAGCTGGATAGTGTAAAACTTGGGTTATGGGGATTATCAAGCCTGGCGAATTCAATGATCGCAACTACAATTATCTCACATGCTCTCCCGACCCAATATGGCCACCTAACAAAAATTTACTGACGATTCCTTGTTATCATTAATATTCAGGTTTTATATTTGGGATATGGTGGTTCTCCAGCAAGGTGAATTCGGTGGTAGCACTGATAATGATGCAACAGTAGCCTCCCATCCAATATGGCTGCCAACAGGATGCAGATTGATGATTGCTGATTATAATTATTATACAGCTATGAAATATGGGTCATGGGGGTTCTCAAGCATGCCGAACTCAATTATAGTAACAACTAGAATTATGTCACATAATATCCCGATCCAATATGGCCACCAAACACAAACAGGAAGTGACATGATGAATACTTGTCGTCATTGACTTTTAGCTTTGAAACTCGGTTTATTGGGGTTATCAAGCATGTCAAATTCAATGGTAGATTCTTGAGTTTTTCCATGGAAAAACAGTCTCAACAGCCTGTTATAAGCCTCATTGTAAGACAAATAATTGCCCAACCTCAGCAACTCATCTTTCAATGCTGATAATCATAATCAGTCAGTAATAATCAAAGTACTTCCTGTTGGTTAGCATATTGGATTCAGGACGGATGTGGCATGATTGTAGATGATACCATTGAATTCGACATGCTTGATACCCCAATAAGCCATGTTTCAAAGCTAACAATTAATGATGACAAGTAATAAACATGTCACTTCCTGTTTGTGTTTGGTGGCCATATTTCATCGGGATATTATGTGACATCATTCTAGATGTTACTATGATTCAGTTCGGCATGCTTGAGAACCCCATTACCCATATTTCAAAGCTGTATAATAATGATACCCAGCAATCGTCAATCTGCTTCCTGTTTGCGGCCATATTGCATGATAGGTAACTGTTGCATCATTCTCAGTGCTACCACCGAATTTGCCTTGCTGGAGATCCACCTTATCCCAAGCTTCAAAACTGAATATCAATGAT
>JAOQGN010079795.1:0-12266 GCA_027564295.1 Himantozoum antarcticum
GGGGAGGGTGAACAACTCTTGAATTCCAGTCTCTACACAAGGCAACTGTGAAATCTATGCCTTTGTCGAAGCCACGATATGAACACAGGCATAATTCTGGAAAGTTGACTTTACAATGGACCTAGATGTAACATGTATAGTAAAGTCTGAATGTTAGACTTATAGGTTTGGTGAGCTTCTGCTTGTACATGCTGGTTACTGGCTAAGGATACCATAATATTGCAACTTTTGTCTAATTTCAAAATTTTGAATCTACTCATCTTGTTTTGTGTCAAATATCTTTGTGTGTTAAGGTGTATGATAGACCGCGCAAAGTTATTATGCTTATTTTCTATTTGAAATGTTTTGTGGTACTGTGTGTTCAGTACAATAAATATTTAATGCTCCCCGAAGCTTGGGGCCCAGCATCCTGTAAGTCCTGAATAACAAAAAGAAAATCAATAGGCCCGAAGTGATATGCTCCTCCACCATCTTCCGATATTTACAAGAAGATTTACCAATAGATATAGTATAATCCGCAATATCTAAGCACTTACCCACTATTTACTGCAATTAGCTAGTGTATTTGTCAGCCATCAAGTGTTTGTAAGTTGACTTAGCCTGTCTTTACAAGCTTTGTTAAATGCGGAGTTGCCCCCACGATCGTGCCCCACGAAACAAATGGGACCCGAAGAAATAACATGTTTGTTGGGGCCTGATTGTGGGGGTAACTCCGCATTTAACAAAGCTTGTAAAGACAGGATAGGCTTGGTCAGGCGTGTGTGGCTTGACCACCTGATCTGAGTGGGCTACCTGAGTCAGGTCAGATGAGAAACTCAGGCAAGTGTGGCAACTGCTTAATACGGTTGTCTCCACCATCTTTGGACGTAGTAGACCTAGCCTGCCCTGCCTAGCTTTGTCACAATGCGGAGTTGCTTCCACGATGGGCCGGAGCCGCGAAAACAAATCCGGCCCAACCCATCAAAATTTCTTTTTCACGGGTTGGGCTCGTCGTGAGGGAGTCATATTGTGACAAAGCCTGGCAGGACAGGCTCATGCAGATCTGTAGTAAGTGATGTCATCTGCGTCTAGTACAGTGCGCTTTATATTAGGTCAAACAGTTTGAAGAATTTGTAGACAAATGGGCCACAAAGTTCAATGAGCTACACCTGTTTATAACATGGGGAATTTAATTGTACATGCATCAGCACCACTGGTGTTTTTGAATCACACAATTTTACCAAAACTTTCTATTTCGTCAAACACTGAAATTAGTATACAGTTGGGGTTATGTTACCAACTGAATGAACTGCATTTGGTACTCAGCTTTGGTATGATCATCAAATACGAAGAAATGAAGAGCGTGTCAGCTGCAGATTTCGAATGCTTTTGTAATTATTTATGTAAGGGTGAGTGAGTTGCTGCGCTGTTGTCCAAGCGTCACCTCAACCATTGTATGAGCGCAGTGACGTATCCACCCACAACATTTCGGTGCAATTATGAGAGCTAATGAATTATGACATTATTAAGTATTTGACACTTTGCATGCTACGGTTAACATTCTCTGCTCTTCAGGCTCTAGTCTATGAGTATATAGTCAGATATTGTAACATTCTCTGCTCTTCAGGCTCTAGTCTATGCTTATACAGTCAGATATTGTAACTGGAACAGTATTACTTACCAAACTTAACACATTTTATATAAATGTTCAGGCACAGAAAGTATTCATAGTGACATGGTCCCTCAGGATGATTTCTCAGAATATAGAACAATCACGTGCAGCTGTGCAATTTTAGAAATATAAATATACCAGATATTTATGAGTTTTCATTTATTTTTGCTAGACACCGGTACCCAAGGGTGCATTGATTATTTTTTCTTGACCTACATGCATTTTTTGTTCAGCACCCTCTCATTAGAAAAGACCAAGTTTAAGGGAGGGGTGGTATGGGGAAGACCCAGCTTGCATTCACTTGCATGAGAATGCTTTGCACCACTGGTGTAGTGCTGCTACCCTAGATGACCTAGACGGTGTCTAGGCAAAATAATATTTATTGTATCAAATATTCAAAATATGCAATCATTTTAAAATAAAATGCTGCACAGACAAGACAACAATATTCTTTCAATACGCCACTTCTTTGCACCCAAGATACTAATTTTAGTTCAATCTTTGATCTTTCCGCAATATTTAGACTTTTTCTGGCATTAGCAATACCTTTCAGGCACACAGCATAATATTTTGATTGAAAACACTTGCTGTACGTCACTACGCATTAGTACGTGAGGTAAAGTGGTGAAATGCTTGACAGTGAGGCGAGAGTGTGTGAACTCAGCATTAATCAACTTCTTCTCTTTTCTTATGATGTTTACATTACCTGAAAACCTGCGTATAATTGGAAAACAAATTATAATCTGCTTGATTAGAACGTAATAAGTTGCGTATTTTTGTAATTGAAACATAATTATTGTATAGTAACATGTCATATGGTAATAATAATATTTGCCGACCAGCTAGCCAAATGAAAGTGAAACTCTCTGCGCATAGAGTGATATTATTATTAGTTCGATTGATAAAGAGGAAGACATTGTACTGGATGAAGCTGGTTTCCAGTTTCACCTATGATTACGAGGTTTCCCCCAGCACAAGGTCTTTCTCCAGATCATGCTCTTTGCAGATAACTTGATGTCATTACTGCAAGGTTTAAGTAGCCTGGCTAAGCAGGCCAACTAAATTGGAGTTATCCACTCGCAAGCCGGAGCCTGGAGGTGAGTGCTGGGGTGTTGCACTGCCGAACACTCACTGCCTATCCATGAGCAGATAACTCCCAATGCAGTTGGTCTGGATAGCCAGGCTAGGTTAGTAGCCGCTGCTCATCTACTATGCCATTTAAAACTGTTTCAGACCCATTTGAGACCCATTTCAGACATGTTTTAGACCCAATTAAAACCCGTTTCAGACCTATTTGGAATCTGTAGTAGAATGTATATGTCATAATAATGCTCCCAAAATCCAGCCCAAACATTGATCTAGTGGTACAAACTCTCCTTATTGATTTATTTCGTCACCATGGCTTACATACAACCAGGTTTGCAGGATTTAGTGCCAAGGATGACATTATTTATATTATTATCATGAGAGGGAGCTGCCAGAATACAGATATTTTATATCCATAGTGCTGAAGCCCCGTGTACCAAGTGCCCTATTTGTGCAGTCTCACCGCCATTGCCTGCTACTCTTCTTGGAAGTATAGCTTGGGTGCTTTAGCATGTAGGGTTGATACATGAGGTCTCCAATATTTTGTATGCTAATCAGAGCATATAGAGCTAAGTTGGGAAATCATTGCCCGGGTGACAGCAGAAAGCAGTCAGTGGCTACGGCTACAGGTTGGGATCAAATCTGGAACCTTTACCACTGCACTATCTCAACTCATGGTATAGCTACGGTCACATGTTGCTCAACCAAAAAATTGAGGAATTACTAATTTGTGTATTACAATCAACAAATGTGAGCGGGGTGAAAGCACGGCATAATGACGAGGTACTGAAGAGAGCTTTGTAATAGTTATGTACCGGTACTTGTAAATCGCTTATGGCTTGCTTCTACTATGAAACTATAAGGAATTTAAAAATAGCTTTTAAAGTTTTAACATACTAGTAGAAACAAAGTATAGCATGATGGCAACATAATGTATTATGACTTTGTAGCCATCATACTACAAGTACCATGTAGCTATGTTCATGTTGCTATCATCCCAAAACATTATTGGAGTTATTTTCTCTCCAATTTGGAGGCCTGTGGGCGTGACTAAGAGCCATGAGTCTAACATCATTAGTTTCCTAAAACAATGTTTCTATTGGCCAATAAAGTGTACTAGCCTTGTTCCCTTGTCAATTGGGAAGGTGAATGGGGGCTCCGCCACTTCATTGGCAGATGGCTGTTAAGAATACGACAACTACACAAAAACTTACGCACCAATATACAAGAATACTTCATGCACTCTATAGTAATTATAGCATATTTACAGCAGGTCAGTGGCAGGTGGTTTTCGATTTGTAGAAATTCTCCATTCAGACTTGAGAGTTTTTGAAGACATATTAAGTCTGTAGACAAATGATATTCTGCTCAACAGTAGAAGAAGATACAAAGACACAAATATAGCAGCTGCAGAACTACAGGAGACAAGTAATTCGTTGACAGGTATTACAAATATGTAATATTTATTGATAAAGTATATTATTTGGTGATTGCAGGGGGTAGAGTGATTTAGACAACATTATATATTTGTTATAAATGCATGTACATGTTTATATAATTTATTGAGCTTTAGTAAAATTCTTTGTCAAACTTCACTCTTAATTTCACTTTACTGTTAAAGTGAGATCACAAAAAAAAGGTTAACTCTAGTCTATGCTTAGGACATGAGTAGAGTGTAGACAACAATAGTAAAGTAATGTCCGAAACATTCGGATCAATTTAATAAATTAAATTTAAATTCAAACTATTGAGATGCCTTCAATTACGTTAATAATAATATTCTTATGTTAGATCTTAGATGTGTGTGCGTACCTCTATAGTAAATCTCTATAAATAGTTGGGAATGTTTATTGCGGCTATGGATGGGTGGTGGGGCGGGTTATTAGACTCGCTGTTAACCAATGTAGTTAATTGTTTTTCTGTACCCAATATATATTTGCACACATTTTTATAGTTTAGCTGAAATTTATTTATTGTAAGTGCTGTCTGAAATTTTGAAGTGTAGCAGATAACAATACCGACCGTTGACATTCGAATGTTTTAGTGTTGACCATCAACAGGTCACTCAAAGAGGAATTTATAACAATTCGATATCACTGGGACTAATTATAAGTTTAGTTTTTGACACGGATATCTACTGCTCCAGATCCGGTGGCTTAAAATAATATACTATCTTCTCATATCTATTATAGTGGCCGAAATTGGTTGGGAGTGGTAGCAACAATCCCCAACTCAGCATTCATTGTTTTCTAAGAAGTTGGGCTCTATCTAAATGGAAAAGCTATACACTTACGCAGTGTCTTACATGCGCCCACAGGCCTATCATTACTAGCAGTGTGACTGTGGCAAAAAGAGCCGTGTGTATCGGGCTAAGTAATACTCAGTGAATGACACTATATTTGCTGTCGCCTTGCTAATCAACATTATCGAATATTGGCCACAACCTGTAACACAAAATAACATAATACAATATTCAATTACATAATTACTGATGCCTTATTAAAGCATAAGGCAGCTAGAAGCAGCATCAATTAGCTACACTGATTCATTAGACTAAGTAGGCATAGAATGGGTTAAGGAGTTGCACACCTGTGCAACATACGAGTTCACCTTTGCTTCTAAAGTCGCAACAGTTAGCTGTATGTGAATGCGATTGTGAATATGAATATGCTCTTGAAATATCTTCATTCACGCGATGTGAGGTAGTTAACAATAGAATGTTTCTGAGGGTCTTTGTTTACCTCCACAACACTAACCATGATCATGCCTAAGCTGATATCCTTATAATAATTTATATTAATCAGTTAGATTTAGAAATGCTGTAATAACGCACCTAATATGATAAAGAGAGATTCTGATACAGTGTTTAGTGAGTAAATTCAAATCCCATGGGTTTATGCCGTCTACAGGCTATAGGTATGTTTCACCAATATATATAATTATAACATTGTATTATCTAACTACCGTCATGCCAGTGCTTAAAACGTGATGAAATAGACAGTTAGCTATGTACTAAGATCATAACACGATACCAGTGAGTTAGTCATATCGTGTGCTGCTATCCTACCCGGCGCCAATCTCCTTTGACACTGAATGCCTGATACTTTCCCTGCAACCGTGTTTTATTCTTGCCCAACTACTGCCGGGCCGCACAATGGTCGTCCATTTTACTACGACTGACTAGCTAATGTATCTGTGAATAAAAGTGAATATCTAGCTTTGCAATCACAAAATATGTTTCATAGAAGTTACTGAGCAGAGAACAATTCAGCGATACGAGCACGATCCTGCTGATCAACTGTCTCCATCTTGAAGTTAACTTTGAATTATTCAAATTACGTTTGTATCCTTATAACATTGTGATACGTAGGCATTCGGTCTTCCAATGCAGTGCACTGTCGTATTGATTTACAGTGTAGGGATAATATTGAAGCATGAATAGATAAAAGTCAGTTCCAGCTGTGATGTTTGATATTAAGTATAAAAGTTAGAGTCGTTTGTGCTGTTCACCCGCTGTGATCTAGGGGCTGTGAGGCTCTATAAACTAAGGGCTACAACATTTCTTCACTAGTTTGAAAGTTTTTTCAACATCTGTGTGATAATATTATGAACTCTATTTATTAGCAACACACGGCATTCCGATATTGCTTTTCCGACATGATTTACAGTTAGCTTGCGTTCCATGCCTTGTAAATGTAAATGGCTTGGAATCTAGGCTAGGTTAGAGACAGCTTTTGTGATCATTATTGAGTATTTATTTGTTGCTGCATGCATAGTTAACTCATTTACGCCAATCCTATACTGTATAAAAAGGATACAGTGTACACTTATTAATCCATCAAATCATTAGCAGGCCGTGGAAACAACACTTCTTGTATTGAAACAGTTGTAGGTGTGTGATAAGTAAATTGCTATGTCTATGAAAGATTAATAGTGTTTGATCTCACTCCAAATCAATAATCCATGCATATTGCAATTTGAACACCCAAAGCTTCTCTAACAGACTACAATATGACTAACCATAACAGGCATAACTAGCTATGAGCTATCACCTTATAACCAGATAAGGTAATATAGTACCAAATAAAGATTCTCCAACTTTTTTGTGTTAGGGGAGACAATTTCGGAAATTTTTGCAAAGTTCTAATTTCACATCTGTATTTCTGCTTTCAGAACTTTTAAGCATTATGTACGTTACATTCATCTACAGAAAGTTGGCAACTCATCGAATTAAGCAGCTGCTATTGTTAACCGACTGCAATGCAAGCATTATAACTTCCTATCATGAATGAAGATGAGTAGCCAATTCCAAAAAAAATGAACTGCGACCACAACACTGTTGATAATCCTCGGCTTAGTCTAGCCGCAAGCCATCCAAGGACACGTTGGTCACTGCTTCTGTGAAAACTAAATATTTGCACAAAAATTAATTTGTGAGGAGCTTCAGTTGACTAAAATTACAAAAAGAATAAGAGTTAATCTGATGAAGGTGATGTTTATATCAAGTTGGAATAGATCTCTTTTCACAGAATGTCATTGCAATATTAATCCAATTTCAAATACATCGTGTATTCTTGTCCTCCTTTCTTATCTACCTTCACGGATGAAGCAAACATGTCATGGCTATAACTTTGCAAAATGAGAACGGAGTAGGCCTATAGGGTAAGAACGGAGTATAGGGTGACAACGGAGTATAGGGTGAGAACAGAGTATAGGGTGAGAACGGAGTATAGGGTGAGAACGGAGTATAGGGTGAGGACGGAGTATAGGGTGAGAAACAGAGTTGAGTTGACACTCAACAGAGTGAGAAATAGGCGGAGTAGGCCTATACCAACTTGGATGGCCTAGTCAGTGACGAGGGAGGGGGAGGTGGAAGAGGATCCAGACTCATTGACAGGGGGGAAACGGGATAGGAAATGGTAAATGACGCTCGGAAGTTATTTTCACAGGGTGGTCAGGCAAACCTTTTTTTTAGCTTATCTAAACGGAAACAGAAGTGAAATTGTTTGAATGTGAACAACCATAATTGATCAATCATTGCAGCCATTCTTTAACTAAAAGTTTCATTAGAATGGAATTTTTTATATATTATGCTATTTTTTATTGTATTGTTCAAGTGTAGTGTGTTAGATTTGTTATTGTAAAGTCACAGACGAGTTATATTACACTTATACAATTACAGCTAACAAGTAATGGTTACACATGAGAAGTCACCTAAAGTCATCTCTTGGTAACAAATGCTTTGCAATTGTATTTTTCATGTTTACAATAAGTCTACCAATTATTGAAACCTTTTGTTATGAGTCAAATAGTTGAAGTATTAGACACTGTGACTGAAGATGTGATATTTAGAAGTTACGACGTTGAAATGACATAATAGAAGGTTGTATTGTGGGATCATTTGTACAGCATTCGCTGCTCCCGAGCTCTAATTTTATGCATGGATAACACCATGACATAGTAATTACCGCATGAGTGTGAATTGTTATTAGCAAGAAATTGCCAATTAGTTTCCGTTCCTTCGCAAACTGATGTTATCATCGAGTTTCTTTGTGACACATAATTAAAATTAGTTATATGAGAATTTTTTCAGCATAGAGTCTTTTTATAATGGCATGAACAAGTAAATAGGCTTATTTCACCTGTCAGTATGTAGTTTTGTGTTAATTTGTTATAATGTATAATGTGATGCTTGTCAGATTGAAGATTGTATACCTTAGAACATAAGATACAAGTTATAGATTGCCTCAAGACACTCGGGAAAAGTTTGAAGGCAGTCTAGGTTGTCCACCCTTTAATTAGATTGCTCCGTAATGGATCCCGGCTGTACACTGCAACATTCCATGTGTCTATCTGTCAATATGACACCAGATACAGAACTTAATGCCCGAGTCTAGAATTTCTTAGGACATCCTAATAATCGTCTTGATATTCAGTATCTAAATTATGATAATCTGATACCAAACCTAAAAAAGTTAGTTTATTTATTATCTACAAATCTGTATATATTAGGTTTTTGTTTCACTCAACGAAAACAAAAGACTGTAGCGTCAAATTATAAGCCGTGATAACGGCATAGCTATATCATTATATTTTTTTGGATTATTTGATGTCTCGAGTATAATTTATATAGCAGTCCAAACGTTATCATAAATCGTAATACACCATTATTATCTAAAACATGTTGGGGACCAAGTTATGAGTCACGCCCACTGTATAATCTGAATGTACTGGAGGTTTCCGAAGAAGGCATTCTTTAAGAAGCAGATCTTTTGTTTCAATTTAGTATTTAGTGAATCATTATTATTAGGTAGCCTATCTATGCATTATCCTTATGCTACATTTTGTCTTTGAATGTGTTCATTTTAAGATTAGGTTGAATAGATGATTGTCGTCTATTGTAAGAGCTACCAAATGTGTCAGTGTCTAGATTCCCATAATTATAGCTTGTCAAATGCTAAACTACAAGCTAAACTACAGTAGAACCTTCGTAGAGAAGTCGCTTAATGGATGGCTTTTCTACACTTTACAGTTGTCAATATCAACTTATTGTTAGAACTCCAATTGTTCTCTGAATTACACCGACTATGTTCATACTTTGCTCTTTAAAGTGTTGTCCGTTGTTATGCAATGAAAGATCATTCTAGTTTGAGTGTACTTGCACCAGTTCCAGGTAAAGCGTCGTTGCGCTTGTATTTAGTAAGCAAAAATTTGCAAGTGCAGCTATTCCCTTTGGGAAAAGAGAGAAGGGTTTTGCGGAGAGGGTTCGATCCGTATAGTGACTCTGGAGAGGGTTATAGTTCGAGAAGTAGAATATTTATGTCTATGTTTATTGAAGTTGCCCTCTAGTATATGAATCCCTTCCTTGTGGTTTTAAAATTGAGAATAATACTATTTGAAAGTAAGTGGTAGCAAAACCCCCCTCTTCTAGGTGATCTCTGACCTGTAACAGCCGTTGAATGCTATGAACTTTGACAAATAATACTAAAACAATCACTTTATAAATTTATTTGAAGCTTTTTTGACAACATTTGATAGCTCTTTTGCTCAATCAATTTATATGACAAACTCCAAATCGGATATTTCAGTCTCTTGACTATTGAATTTTATTATGTGTTATGTATTAAATTTTGTTATGGCTTGTTATTTGCCCCTTTCGTGCGATTGTGAAACTGATTTCTTGCATAAAATAGTCTGAAAATTGCATTGTTAATTTATCCTAGCTCAGTAACCTGATAAAGAGATGACAACTTCTCAACTTTTTGCTGGTATATTTTATACCACTTAACAGTGACAGACTGTTGGCTGTTGTGTTAGGTTTGTTATGTTCTACAGATGGTGTTGACTGATGGTAGCCAAGGTGATTGCTGATTTATTTATTGGGTTAATTAGGTGCTACGGCAGGTGGTGCTGTCGGACCACATGTTCCTGTTGATTACTCATAAATTTGATCTAAAAAGTTTATTTTGGTTACTGTTAAATATTTTACGAAACTTATTATCAATGCTGCTTGATTGATAGCATTTAAATGGAGGAAGTGTCAGTCAATCTTTAAGTGAAAAAAATCACGTTTGAAATACTCTAGTTTTCTGCAATGCAAATTATTCACTTTTTTTAGTCTGAAAACGGCATCACTATTTGATATATTGCATTGATTACGGGCAGTAATTAGAATAATTTTCCACAACATTTTGCTTCAGCTGAATGCAATTATAAGGTCAGTTACTCCCAATTGCCCAGGCAGCAGTCAGTCAGCCAGCCAGTCAGTTTGCTGTACAATCTATGAGTCTAGTTTAGGTTTTCACAAGTTGAAGCGCAAACGACATTTAACACGAAGAAAGTATTTAATTGATTTGCTACAAAACTGCTAAAATCGGTGTACATTATCAATTGATCCAAACAATCAGACCTGCGAGTAGCAGTGGTAGCTCCTGATTAATCTAATGCTTTGTAGCGTGCCGGTGCTGTTTTGGAACAGTGTCCAGTCATGTGCAGTTATTCCACTCGAGACTGTAAAACCTAAACTAACATACTTAGCATCCAATGGCCATTAGTCTTGATCTCAAACCTTTGTAGCAAAATATAAAGGAAAACCAAGCTTTTTGTTGAGAAAGCTAGGATTGGCAATTCATATAAAGTACATATTGTACATTTCTGTGTCACATCTAAGGGGTGGGTGCTTTGGGGTTGGAGTCACGTCATAGTTGTTATATTACAATGTACAAAAAATTAAAAATCTCTTTATTTTTTTATAGCTTTCCAGGTAAGTGTGCAGAGGCAGGCTAGCATGACTAGGGACTAGGGACTAGGGACTGGTTTCTCTATCCAAATACCTACTAGATTGCTAATCAATGTATTGCTCAAACGTTTTACAGATAATACACTAGGGAGAGGTTTTTGTTAACAGTATGTGGTGAGAATTGGATATTTGTACCGAAGTCCATATCAGTGCTCGCACTCTTCAGAGAGAATTTCAGCACATTACTTCCATTGCTGTGAGCTATAGTGTAAAATGCAAGGCCACAGTGTAAAACTTCATGACTACACGTTCGCATTAATGATTTAATCTAAATTCAATGCCTAAATTAACTCTGTTGGCATGGTGTTGTGAACACAAATATTTAACACGAGTTCCCTAAAGATGGACATGCGTAAGAAATTATCTCTGAACACCGCAAGTGTTGCAAAGTTTACATAATTTAATTTCTCATCCTTGCTATTGATTTTGACAGATCAGGTTCTCCAGGGAGTAGAATTATAGTGCGAGACTTGTTCTAAGCATCGTGGTGCAGGTTTCATGTCAAAGGAGCTTGCTTAGCAGCTAGCACTGATTAGCTATTAGAGAGAAATAAATAGCTCTTGCCTGCCTCCTAAGGACATCTGTCACAGTTTCATTTGTTGGCTCTGTTGCATTGCTACTGCTGTGCTGTCATAAGTACAGGATTGCTACAGTACAGAGGTACTACAGTACAGGAGTGCTACAGCTACAGTACACGGGTGTTACAGTTAATGACCCACTGTGTCACCAATCTCCACCAGTGTCTGTTAAAGTGCTTACATACTAGGATGTTGAAATACGCAAACGATAGAGCCGTATTTGGAGTTGTGCTCTCCGCCGATTCTCTCCTTGCACACTGAGCCGACAGGAGTTGTGGCCACATGGCGGCAACTAGTTGTTGATTTACTATTGGTCAATTGTTGCGCAGGAGGCTTGCTACCTCTTTTTCCAATACACGGCGTTGCCACAGTTACGCTTCCTGCTAATACAATAAAAATTTTGTTGCATACTTTTCAACAAATTTTAATATAAACGTTTTTATATAAATAAAAATACATTTTAACAATAAAATTTTAACAAATACATTTACATTTTAATATCAAAATTTTCTACTAGCGTTGTAGTAACTTTAGCAGACATTTTATAAGAATAGAATTTGTTTTATTATATTATGTTGTTATCTTCTAAAAATGTTTTCCGTTGCCTGCGGTTGTTATGCGACGTGATCCCTGTGTTGTGGCCATTCACGGG
>JAOQGN010079906.1:0-19046 GCA_027564295.1 Himantozoum antarcticum
CTACTACTACCTTGGAAAAAGAGCTATTTTTCTAAATTTTCCACACTGAACCAAATGGCCGCTTCCAAAGAGCCAAAAGGCCACAGTGGCCTAAAAGTCCAGGGTTGAACACCCCTGGTCTAGGGCTACTAGCAGCAAGAGGTACTAGCAGCCAGCTAGGGCTACTAGCAGCCACCTAGGGATATATCGGAGATTCATCATATCTTGTCTCTTCTTAGTTGGCGTTCGACATCTACTCACTGTGAAAGTGGTAATTATGGTAATTGGTGTCTCAATAGTGAGTTGTATACTGGGATGACCAGCTCTTGGAATAGTTTCTTGGCTGGTTGTGGGTAGTGAAGGTATACTGGCGAGTGCCACATTGTGGATGGCCGTTCTGGCATGTTGGTGCAACAGACACCCTGACAAAAGGCTGACCTTGCAGATTCAGCAGCTATGCAATCCTGAATGCTTCTCTTCATGGTGTCTCAGCAGTCAAGGTGTGCTGAAGGTGGCATGGCAGTGATGACAGCAATAGATCATAACTGAGTGAAATGTTAATAATTACTTAGTAAATTTACTAGTGCTAATTTACGTATAGTATGGTTGGAGTTGAAGACGAAGAGATAGGTTTGAGTTTAGTTCAAAACATAACCCAATTTCTTATCAATTCCTGATAGAGCATTCACTTGCCATAGCAATTGGTGTAAAATGTCCTACTACATTTGGGACGCAGGCTATCTCGCTCTCGAGAGAGCGGAGGAAAGTTCTTATCATAAGTATGCATATCGCCCCTGGCTCTATGCGTCTTCAATAGCGAACAGATAACTCCCAATTTTTGCCCCTCATCAGTGCCGGCGACTGGCTATGAGAGAAAGATTATAACTCCAAATTTGTGGCTTGTTTCTCTGTTTCTCTGCATTCTGCTCTACCGCGAGTAGTAATATCTAGGTTATTTCGGTCCTTTCTGACTGTTGACCCTACAGAGGTGGTTTTAGCGTAGATGGTGGTGTGGGGTCAGGTGATGGGTTATATTTACTGGCAGTTGCTAGTTGGACGTCACCTGGTAATGAAGTAATTTCTAGCGCAGTCTGTTAATTACTGTGATATGGCAATATAGGGGTATACTTCAGAACTGGGGGTAGTCCTGAGACTGGGGGAAATGACATTGCAGCTGGCAGCTGTTCTTACCAGTGTATTGCCTTTCTTCTCGTGGGCTTTATAGGAGGCATAGAGTGGGACCCATCACAGGGCAGTACTTCGAACGTATTCTGCTCTGCTGAAATGTGTGGCTTGATTCTGGCTTCGTGTTGCAGTCGCTTCGGCTTCGTTTCTTTGCAGTCACGTTGCAGCCGGTATGTGTGGTATGGTAGTGCCTCCAGAATTTGGTAGGGCCCTACAAATTTGGCATTTAGCTTTTTAACCTTAGCCGTCTTTAGTTGGAAGTATTTAAACCACACATAATCTCCGGTTTTGAACAATGACGGCTCATCACTATCTTCCAGGCACGCCTGGAGCTGTTTAGTCCTTAGTAGTTAGTGTGCAGTGTCCATACGCAGAGTCGATATATACTTACTCTCCAGCGTCCACCTCATGGATAAGCAGTGATGAGGGGAGACAAATTTCTCACTCCAACATAAAATAGCTGGCCGACTCCCCTGTAACTTTATGGGGTGTGGCACGGGTGACCTGCATAATATGGGGAAGTAAGAGGTCCCAATCTGTAATCTGGCGGTGTTCAACTTGCAGCAAGGCTCATAGACAGTCCCCTAGGGTTTTATTGAGTCTCTCTCCCAGGCCGTTGGCTTGTGGCCTATACAGGGCTGTTCAAGACTTGTCTACTCCCCACAGCTTGCAGAGTTCTAGCATTTGGTTACTCTCGATGTTCCGGCCTTGGTCGGAGTGGATTACTTCAGGTATCTCAAATTGCATAAACAATCTGTTCTGCAGGGTACGGGATACAGTCTGGGCTGTAGCATCAGGGAGGGGAATAGCATTAGCCCACCTAGTAAAGTGGTCAGTGATGACCAGAAACCACTTGTTACCTCTCTCTGTAGTGTCAAGAGGACCAGTAAAATCTATTGCTACTCACTGCCATGACCTACCAGCATATAGGTGGAATCGGGTGCCAGGGTTGTGAGTTCCAGCATGCTTGGCCTGTTGGCAGATCTCACAGGTTTTCACTAGGCACCTTACGGTTGCCTATAGTACTGGCCACCTTACGGTTGCCTATAGTACTGGCCAATGCCAGTTGAGGCGTAACTTTTGAGTAGTTTTCCACTCCCCTAAGTGGACGGCCTGATGCACTTCTTGGATGATAGCATCTCTGATGAAGGGAGGACAAGCAGTGACAATCACTCGCCTCTGGTTATGTGTGAGGGTGGCTTGGAGTACTCCATCCTCTCTGATTGATAGTCTCTCCCACAATCATACCTACCCTTTCAATTTGGGTGTGGCTTCCTGTAGCTCTTGATCGGGGATAGGAACTTGAGACTTGGTGGCAGCGTAAATCCTGGCGAAGGGTTCCTCTATTTGTTGTGAGCGTGTGATGTCACTCACCGGCCTGAGAAGTTGCAAAGTGGGTTGTTGCTGACCAGCTTCGTGGTTAGGGGTCATTCCCGCTGATTGCAGGAGGGCAGAGAGCAGGAACACTGGTCGCTGTTTTGGTGTAAGGTGGTGGTGTTAATGTTGCATGGGTTGGTCAGCCTTCTAGTTGGAGGGGTCCCCTTCTGCTGGCTGTAAGAGGGCAGAGAGTAGAGGCACTGGCCGCTGTCATCTGGAGATGATTGTGGTGTGGTAGTGGTTGTTGAGGTTGTATGGGTGAGCCAGCCCTCTAATTGGGGGGTCCCCTCCTGTTGGCTGCAGGAGGGCGGAGAGTGGAGGCGCTGGCTGCTGTCACCTGGGGGTGAATGTGATTTGGTAGTGGTGGCAGTGGCTTCTTTTTTACTGCAAGACTTGCAAGTTTTGGAGAGGGGCGTCTGCTTAATCCGTCAGCATGTCCATGCGATGTCCCCTTGCTATGCTCTAGAGAGTAGTTGAACTCTTGCAGCTCCTCTAGCCAGTGGGCCACCTGGCCTCTGGGGTCCTTTAGGCAGGCCATCCACATTAAACTCTTATGGTTGGTTCTCAGTCTAAGCTGTCTGTCATATAGGTAGGAGCAGAAGTGGTGGGCAGCCTTAACAACTGCCAGAAGTTAACTGCGCATTGCGCAATAGTTGCGTTCTTCAGGACTGAAAGTCTTACTGAAGTCTTCCCGTTCTTGCCTGCACCTGGGACAGCACAGCTCCAGTGGCTTCATTTGAGGGCTCTGGGTCTAGAATGTACTCCAGAGCTGGGTCTTGGTAGCCCAATATTGGGGCGGAGAGGAGTCTATGCTGGAGTTGTTCAAAATTGTTTTGTGCCCCCCGGTTCCACTCGAACTTGGACCCTTCTTTGTTAGATGGTGCAGTGGACGTGTGCTGTCTGCATAGTGTTGAATGAACTGCCTGTAGTACTCTGTGAGACCCAGAAAGATTCTTACTGTCATCTGGTTGTGTGGTATGGGCCAGGCCTTTACAACTTCATTCTTTTTTTGCGTCTGTACGGACTCCTTTGACTCCGAGACAATGTGACCGAGACACTTCACTTCTGTTTTGAACAGCTCACATTTGCTAGGCTTCAGCATGAGTACTGCTGCATGCAGGTGTCTAAAGGCTTCCTCTAGGTGGTCCAGATGACTCTCTACTGTACCGCTGAATATTACTATATCATCGAGGTAGACCAGGAGTGTTTCTAATGGAGTCCCCTCAAAACTCTCTCCATCAATCTCTCAAACGTGGAAGGGGCTGTGTCACGGTGAATGGTAAGACCTTCCACTACCAGAGGCCGTTCCTGGTGTCGAATGCAGATTTCTCACTTGTGTCTTCACCCAGCGCACTTGCCAGTAGCCGTTAAGCGAGTTTAGGGTGGAGAAAAATCTGCTGCCACTGAATGCGTCTAAGCAGTACTCGATTCTTGTCAGTGGATAGGAATCCTTGATGGTGATGTCATTTAGCTTGCGGTAATCAATGCAGAACTGCCATATTCCATCCTTTTTCTTGATCATGACCACTGGGCTGGACCATGCACTGTGAGATGGTGCTATCAATCCTTCTTCTGATAGTAGTTGCACTTGTCGATCGACCTCTCTCTCTTTCTCAGGGCTGAGTTTCCTGGGTCACTGCTTAATCGGAGCTGCGTTGACCTGGATGGGAATGGAGTGTTGCACCAAGGTGGTGTGGCCAATGTCAGCAGAGGAAGTGCTGAATACATCTTGATATTGAGCCAAGATCTGGCGCAGCCAGGTGGCATGGTGTGGTTGAGAGCAACAGTCTGGTGCTTGATCGTACAGGGACCGAAGGTTTGGGGAATAGTTGGAGGTTGCCAGGGGGAGGAGTCTGAAACTCGACATAGCAGTGCTGGTGGAGTAACCTGGGTGTCCTGTACCATCTGAGCTGACATAGCTGAGGCTATAATTTTTCCCGCAGGGGGCTTCAAATCCTCAGTCAGCGGATTGAGAATCCGTATTGGGATGGAATGCTTACCGGCTTCTGCCAGTGTGGAGGTCATGAGATAGAGACTGCTGGAGCTGAGAAACCACCACCGTATAGTTCTGTTCTGGCAGTGGGTGATAGAGTTCACCTTTGACCAGACACTCCGTACGGGATGGGATAGCCACTGATTCCCAGAGTTGTACTCGTGATATTATGGGGTATCTGGCCTCATCTTGGCACTGGAGTTTATGGGATTCTACAATGAGAAGAACCTCCTTGAAGCAGAGCCTTGCTTAAAATTACTGCAAGAAGTCTAGGCCCAGCAGCACCTGCTCTTGGACATCAGCAACTACTAAAGTGTGCTGGTAACACCAATGGCATAATTGGTCTCAGAGGGTGACAGTACCGTAGGTGGTTGTATCCAAGCCATCAGCTACTAGGGCTATCCCATGTTGGGAGTTGAGGGTGCTCCATAGAGAGGGAGAGAATTGATCAAAAATTATCTTGGAGAGTATGGTCATGGTGCAACCATAATCTACTAAGCAAGACACCGGCTGTCTCCCTAACTGGCCAAGCAAGAAGTAGCCTCGGCAGGGTGCCGAGTCACTTTGCATCAAGTTGATAGTTCTAGTTGCTGTGGTAGTGGGTGGTTGTGGCAAGGTGTGAGTCTTTGAATGGTTACGGGGTGGGTTAGACACCGTGTAGGGCTCCATGTGTGGGAGGTCTCTTCTCCTACTGGTCTTCTCCTACACTCATCTTCTCCTAAGGGGTTTGGTATGGCAATAGTTTCAGCCATTGCCCAGGCATGCAGCCTGGTACTTTGGTCCATCCATTGCTTTGGGGTTGGTAGGGTGTTCTCTGGTTGCTATAGCCTCCTTGGGCATGGTGAGCTCTAGAGCTATTGGTGATGCTCACTCTCCTCTCAACATGGGGCCCTCAGTGAGGGGGCATGGTTGAAAACTGACTCGGGTGCGGCCATGGAGGAGAAGAGGACTGAGGTCACCAAGGGTGGTGTTGGGGTGGTGCAGGCCATTTCCTAGTTGTTGGTGCAGCTGAGTTGACTGGTGGTGTCTACCTCATGGGAGGTGCCGGCCTGTTTGATGGTGTCTGCCTCATGGGAGATGCTGGCTTGCTCGATGGTGTCTGCCTCAATGGAGATGTATATATGGGTGGTGGCATTGGTGTTGGTGTCTTTTGGGGTTGTTTCCCTGTTGTGGCCAACTTTGTACGTTTGGAGTGCAACTGGGTGCAATTCTTGTATCAACAGCGGGTGCAGAGGATAGGGTTGGGTGTCTGTGGAGGCCGTCAGTCTATGGATTTGGCCGAGGGCACTAGCAGATTTACAACTGGCCTTGTGTGATAGCTGTAGCCATTGAGGGTCGGCTGCGCCTTCCTCTGGAGGCAGCCCAAAGTCGCTAAGGGCATCCAGCAGCAAAGTGGTTACCACCACAGTGGAAGCATTCCACCTCTTCTGTCTCTAGTTATGAGTGATCTGGGCAGCCCTGTGTGAAGTGGTACCCTCCACAGTGTTGGCATTTGACCTTTGAGCGTGCACTGACTTGCTGGGACAGTGGATTGATCTGGGCTTGAAGTAATGACTAAGTCTGGGACTCCTCCAGATCGTCTTCAGGTGCTGGCATGATTGTCCTGAGCCTGGGAAGGGTATAGTGCCTGGGTTTGGGCCTTTGTTCATGGAATCTCTGGTGTCTCTTTGCCATTCAGACAGCTTGTTGGAGGGTGGTTAGTGCTGCTGTAGTGATATGCATTGCCAAATCTGGCCATTCCAGGGTATCCAGAAAGATCTCTATTTCTTCTTCGGCCATTTGTTCAGGGGTGTACCAGTGGCTATTTCCTGTTTGCACTAACCTCCTGATCTCGTCAGCTAGTTGCTCGGTGCTCATGCCTTTTTCTCTAACCAGCCTTTTGAGCTGGAATCTAGCATCAATGGGGCTGAGTGCATCCTGTTTCAGTAGCTCTGCCTCTAGGGTATCTATGTCGTTCTCTGGGAATGAGTAGGGCGTGAGTTGGGCAGAACCCCTCAGTGTGCTCCTTAGTTATATCCCAGCCTCCATTGGCTCACATTCGTTATGTCCAGCTACTATCCTGAAGAGCCTTAGGTACTCCCAGATATCAGTTCCAGTGGTGAATGCTGGGGAGTCCAGCTTGAACGGTCTGTTGGGAGATCGGGAACGGGTACGTCCGAGTGCCATTGTGGCCAGTTGATCCAGTGTGATCTGGACTGATAGTTTTTGAGGAGCTGTTGTTGCGACTGGGGCTTGCTTCCCAGCTGTCCTAGATGGGGTAGTGTACTGGGGATTGATGTGTCATTAATTGGATGAGCAGGAGGCAGCAGCAACTCGTCCTCAAATGTGGGGTCATACTCCATCTCATTGATGGGTTCCTGGTCAAGTGGTTTGCTGGGTGTGCGATCCTCATCACCCACTATGCATGATACCTCCCCCAGAGTGGCTGCAATTACTGCTGCAGTAATTGTTGTTGGCATTTTGTTTGCGCCATTATAGAATGAGAGAAGAGAAGTGTTGTTGTAGTTGTAGAACTCGGAGACTGGTAACCTGGGCCTTGGAAACCTCTTCCAGTGTAGAAACTTACGTCTGTGAGAAGTGTTGACAACTTAGTGTGATTTCCAAATTCTCTCAAAGTTCCGTGACTAGATAAATCTGGATAGCTTTACGCTTTCCAAAATCTCTTAGCATTGGCATGTTACTTTTGAGAAGATTTGAAGCACGCACCAATAATTATCACCACAAAATACAGCAGCAGTATTGGACCTGAAATAATAGGGGGCTTACCTATTCACCCAGATGTCTGTATCTTGTCCCTCAGTGGCCTGCTTGGGCTGGAATCCTAGTCTGTACATTCTCTTTGGAGTTGTCTTCCTTCTATGGAGCACTGTCGTGCTTGTCCAGGTGCTCCTTGGGTTGTAACCTGCTTTAATTATAAGCGTAGTGTTTCGTTGTGGTGTATACGCAACTTAACTTTAGTTGTGTACACGCATCTTCACTTTCTGACTGATGTCTAATAGTGTTGTGTGTCGTGACTAGTGCTGTGTTGCGTAGAAGTCAACTCATGCCCTGTGATTCTCAGGCACTATCTTGCGCTGGTTAACTTTGACCTCTAATGTGTAATTCTTCTAAGTGGTGACTAGTGCTTTGCTGTAGACGTCAAGTCGTGCTCAGTTGTTTTGAAAATAATTTAATTTTGCAAAATTATTTAAAAGTCCTCTAACTCGTGTTCTTAGTAGTCAGTGGTGACTAGTGCTCACTATGTCTGTCAATACTAGCTATGGCCTAGCTGTGTTGAATATTGATATCTTCCTGCTACAACTCTATATGCTGATCTCTGACAATCGTGCCTGTGGTAAGTGTACGACTTGGTATATTCAAACAACAATTATTTCTAATTTTTTAATTTTAATTTTTCTCAAGTCAACTAGTGCTCACGATTCTACTAGTGATTCATGCTTGGTGCTCCTTCCAGTGAATAGTGCTCTGTACTGTGCTAGTCATGACTAGTGCTCTGGATGGTATTCCTAGATCGGAGTAGTGATCTGTACTGTTTGTGACTAGGGCTCTGTTTGGTGCTCCAAGTCTAGCAGTGAGTAGTGCTCTGAATTCCCAGCCGTTGCTACCAGTGTCGTGCTCTAACTTGCTAGTTATTTACACATTTATTGGATTTATGACATACAGTTTACACTTACAGTCTGGGTGTCAGTGTGCTAAAAATGATATCTCATCGCTAAAGTTAGAGACCTATACTAAAATGTACCCCAACGCGTCCACTATAAAATTAGCCTTGTTGCAACAAAAGTTGTTTGAGGTTTATTTTGGTTATCGCAGCTTTTGCATAGGTGGAAAACTTCTTTATTTAAAGACATTGTGAATTAATAAATGATGCAGAGACCACATGGTATGATGTAATGTTATGAAATTTCAGAATCAAAGTCATAAAAACCTCCTCTCTTCATATCAATATTTATAGTTAGTGTGATGACGGGGTCAGGATGGGTTATGACGTTACAAAAATCAGCTGGAAATATGTAAACAAAAGTGGGAAAGATTTTTATAGCAGAAATTTTGAATTAATAGGGGATTTTGATGCAGCCAAATCATTTATTATCATGTTTTATTGTTTCTCACCAAAAATTATTATATTACATAAATGCAATCTCGATATGCAATGAATCTTGCTAATATTCACCTTTTCGCCAGCAATAGACTTGGATGCATTGCGTCACTACTATACTTGGCCATCCATTAGGCCAATAATGTCAAGTTAACTATTGTTTATGGCAAAGTATTAGTGGAATCTTAAACTTCAGTTGGTGTGATTTTGGATGTGGTTACTCTCAAAATGAAACAATGAAGCGGAGACAATTCCCTAATTGCTTACCTTATAGTTGACCAACATGATTCACTTGTGCCTGTTTCTGCTAATGCTTACTGCTGCAACTATTATATATTCGACCAATTCCCCACAGAACACAGAAATTCCAATCATGACAATAACTTCAAACCAACAATGCTTTTGTCGGCACATCTTTGTCAATTTGGAATACTTATAATCAACACAAAATGAAATTGTCAGCTAAACTAAAGTTATTATTTTGGTGAATATGTTCTCCAATTTCTGCTCCTTGAAAAATCTTGTACCACATTTGAGACCATAAAAATATAATGGCAACAAAGAATTAAGACAACAGTTACTGTTTGCATTAGACTTCCATTTTGGTGTTATTCACAACATAACACAAAATGAAAATGAAGATAACTACAGAATGAAAATGAACATAACTACAGAATGAAAGTGAACATACATGTAACTACAGAATGAAAATATTATTATTGATGTTTCAAATAAAAGCAACAGTTCTCTATGCAGGCTGACAGAAGAATGCTTGAGGGAGAAAAGTGCTCAGCCTTATATAGTAAAAAGCAACGTCAGCTAATATAATTGGCCAGCAAGATGATATGTAATATGAAACATTATTTAGACCCGGCAACGCTGGAATCATTTTATTATAAAATAACCATGCTAATTCTTTGCAGATCTCTGGATCTCTGTCATGACATGGGCCACTATCCCAGGGCAAAAAGGCACAATAATAAGAGTATATAGTCTGGGACCCCAGGTAGGAGGTCGGGAGGTGTGCAATTCCATTACAATAATTGGATACAGCAAATAGCAACAAGCAAGGGACACGGCCTAGCCAAAAATAACAAAATATTGTTTGTTTTGACACTTTTAGACATGTTTCTTTTAGACTTTTTATTATTTTGTCCTTAGGTGTTGACTGTGCCCATAATATCAGTGTTTTCGACATTTAATGTCTTTACCTCTTTGCATACATATTAGTACCAAAACTGATATTATAATTGTCTGTTTTAAAACTTTACTAATAAAAATAATATCATAATCATTATGGCAAAAATAGCGTAGCGTAAAATTAGAAGGAAGCATAGAATAGCATAAAATGTTCACCCTAAATTCCCCGAGGAGAAATTTAGGGTGAAAAAAAGAGCAAATTTTGCTAAAAAAGGACGATAAAATCAGGGATTTTGAGATTTGCCAAGTAGAAACACTGCACTCGTTACACTGTACCAAGTAGTACAGTGTACACCTCAGAGCAGGTGGCAAGTAGGAAGGCCACTAGCCAGAACTGTCAGTTGAGTTGGACAAGTAGTGGATCCAGCAAAGCACACATCCATGACAATAGGTTAAATATTATAATTGATTTTTTGGTGGAGTGTTGGAGTTGTCCAGCTTGGTGGTTACCACTACAGAGCTGCTCAGATATTGGTGGCGAATAACTATATGGCTTATGCACCAAACGCTTGACAACAAATCGAATCTATGCTTATCCACTTAATGTGTGTGTGTGTGTATAGTGTGAGGACCAGCTAATCTAGTGTTGGCCGCAACTGGTAGTGACCTGACTGGGTCCAACTGTCTGTTCCCATAGGCAAGGAAAGACTGGTCCGAATGACTGGTAGGTATTGCTATCAGAGTTCTGCGGTCGTCCAAACTGACTGTGATTTATTATTAGTCCTGAGTCTGTACTAGTCTGAACTGACTGTTATTAATTATTAAAATATTGAGTCTCTTCTATTCCGAACTGACTGCTATTTATGATTAAAATCCGTTTCTGGACTGGCCCGCCTTGGCCTAGACTATCGCTAGAGTCTAGATATTTGGGCCATATATCGGACCATTTATTCAATAGTAGTATGCAACCTAGTGAGCATGGAATAGGTATATAGTACTTAAGTACAATAGAAGGGACATTATGATACTGTAAAGTTTATCCCCTACTCCCGTGGAGTGGGGCGACAGAAATTACTAGAGCCGAGGCAAGGAACTAGTGAGAGGAGATCACAAAGAATTTTCTATGTACTACCGGCTAACCCAGCTAGGATTCCAGCTAGGATTCCAGCTAGGGTAGCAGAAAGTGTCTTTATGGTGGCCCAAGGCCAGAAGGCTGTCCCTCTGTCTAGGCAATAGTGTCAGGAACACATACAAAGACAGGTCAAGCGTACGGCTGGGTCTGGTCAAGCGTACGGTCAAGCGTACGGTTTATGGATCAACTACAGAGTTGGATGTTAAAGTTTAAGACTAGTATTGTCTTTATTCAACACAACATGGCATCAAGAAGACTGAACCATAAGTGACAATGTATCACAGGACGAGCGCCCTTATATACTGAGCAGATTATATACTTGATGTGTATATATATATATACATGTATATAGATATACATATATATATAAATATATGTGTAATGGAACTTATCTTATTGTGTGTGGAGTCATACACATCTCTCCAACAGTGCAGCTCCTCTCTTCTACTATCTTCTACTATATTGTAGTCGAAGATAGGAGCTGCACTGTTGGAGAGATGTGTATGACTCTACACACAATAAGATAAGTTCCATTATATATATATTTTTTATATATATATAATGGTAACTTATATATATAAGTTCCATTATATATAACGGAATTGCACCCCACCCTTCCTCATATCCATGGTAGAGATCTGAGGCTGTCCAGTAACACTAACAGTAAACTTGTATCTTATGTATTACCAACGTACCGATGGCAAGTTCTGTTTACATCCAATCAATGAACAGTATTACAGTCTAATCAATAGACATAGAGCGGAGGGCTATTTCCGCCTCTATTCCGACTATGTTCCGTTGGCTCTAGCAGCGACCAAACAATTTTATAGAGCCACCAATCTTTGTGAACATGTGCACTGTAGTATTGACATTATCCTCTCCAAGTCTCAGTTCTCTATCTCTATTATGTTATGGGTAATATCTGTTATTGGGCGTCACCGACTAGACGGACAGGTTGAAATGGGGTTGGACTGTCTGTCCTAGGTCACACCTAGTTCACTATATAAAGGGCTTGAAACCCTCAGTACGCGTTCACTTTCTCCTGGACCACATTGTAGGGACACTTCTCTTTGTGACTATATTATACTTGTAAATATAGTATTCTTACATTGCTAACCTCTGTTTGACCTCTGTCTTATATTTTATTGTGTGAAGATCGACCCGCGCTTCTCCTCTTCCTGTGAGCATATCCCCTTGCCAACTGAAGTTCCTATCACTTGTCCATTCACAGTCTGCCCGACCAGAAAAGGCCTCACAGGTCAGATAGTGGTGCCCAAACCCCCTCCCTCTGCCTATGTGTAGGCCAATCTTTCCCCCCTTCCGGCCCTTCTATACCTCTAGTCCGGCCGATGCTGACTAGAGATGGAATAGGCTTGCAGATAACAGGTCTGCCGGTAACAGGTCGGCCTTGGACGTTCCCTTTGATTGAGCTACGTGATCGTTCCCTCTCATCTGACCAGGTGGGGGAAAGTTTAACAATATAAAGCCTTGATGAGTTGAAGTTATGTCAACAATTCTTCACAAATACCATAATTATATAACATAACGATATTAAACATGTATACAGATACAGATACAGTACAAATGTATATGTACTATACATTTTAGGAACTTTGTTTCAATTAGACACCAACTTTATCATTAGCTTTGAAACCAACCTTACATCTCCTTTTCTTCCAACAATAATCTATAGAAATCTGGATAAACATGATGATAACATGTTCAGCGACTATTCCACCAGCTATAGCAGGTATGTGACATGTGCATGTGGTAGTAGGTGCAGGAGTGGTTGTAGTGGTGCACATTTAGGTGCAGAAGTGGTTGTATTGGATGTACGTGTAGGTTCAGAAGTGGTTGCTGTGGAGGTAAGTGTATTGTTCGTAGGGGCAGTAGTGGTAGCTAAAGGTAGCACGAGCCTCATTTTTGACGAGTTGAGTGAGTTTCGAATCAGGGTGCAACAAGGCGACCCAAGTCAAGTCAATCAGTCAAATTGAGGATAGGAAAATAACAAAACAGACCTCAAAAAAGTAATTACTGTGAGTGTGACCACAAAAAAGCACAAGGAAATTATTAAAATAATCTCAATCATCACTAGTCAGGCAAAGTGCTTCATGCTTCAAAATGCTTTACTATTTTTTCAACATGTTGGTGTTAGGCTGTCATTACATTATTCATTACAGCTTTTTTATAGTTAATCTCTGATTGAAAAAAATGAATTATATAGCATCAATGCTATGCAATCTATTTATTTTCAATATAATAAAAGAAAGGAATCGATGAAGCCAAAATAGCATTCACCTAACTGGGACCTAATGGTTTTAGAAAGCCTCTGCAGTATTCTCAGCAGTATTAAATCCATTGTACAATTAATATATGCTGCAACATTATTTTACAAGTGAAATAATAGCTAGTTACACTTACTCTAGTAGTAGTAAGTTACACTTACGCTTACAGTTGTACCCAGCTGCAGCTAGTGGCTTCTAGAAATTATAGTTCATTTTGAGTTGGATCATAAAATCTCATCAAATGCCTACTGAAAATGGCTATAGAGTCATCATTTACAGCCAACCAGCCACCCTGTTGCCGCGAATGTTACATGCTGTCTGTGTCTTCTCAATATAAAATAATGATTTTAATGCAAAAATTTATAATTATATGAAAATAATAGCTCGGTTCTAAAGTACAAATTATACTTAATTATTATGTGTTTATAATTATTAATCATATTTGCGTTAGTCCACACTGCAGGGGTGCTATGTCTATGGTTCACACTCACAATTTGACTAGCTATTGTTTTTGGTCTATAGTTGGGAATTCCTTTGGTAACCTTTGGCTATTCGCATTTACCGGCCGTCACTGTATGACCACACATTTGCACACATATTGCAATCTGCTATAGGCTAAAGCATTATTTGAGAGTATAACTCCAATTACAAAATGACAGCAATAGTCGTTTACATAAAGGGATCTCTCAAACTCGTGATCCGAATCATCCAACTTGACCTATACAAACTCCTGATGGTATTCGAGTCAGGTGTCTCGTTCCACCCCTAGTGGTGGTAGAGGGCAGTAGTAGTAGTAGAGGAGTTAGTGCTAGTAGGGGCAGTAGTGGTAGTAGTGGTAGTAGGGGCAGTAGTGGTAGTACGGGCTGCTGAGCCAATCAATGTAGAAATCACGAGAAATTTGGAGACAACCACACATGTAGAAATGTTTAACCACAAATGTAGAAATAACCACAAAAATAGAAATAACCAGAAATATAGAAACTTCTAACCACAAATGTAGCAATTATGCTCAATCATAAAAGTAGTAATTTTTATCCACAAATGTAGGAATTTTGTGAATATTTATGTATTTTTTCACAAATGTAGCAATTTTAACCACCAATGTAGAAATTCAGTTTGATTGAAATAATTTCAAACTTTCTTGGTTTCAACATTGCATGACAATAGAGAGTTTCAGTAAACAGTTCTCAGGTTGACACAGTTGGTGGCCAACATGTCATTGTACTGGACCGGTTTGTCTATATGGAATTATTCCAGCAAGGCATCGTTGCCGATTGCCTAAGAGATTTGGCTGGGCGCTACGCTCTCTAAGAAACACATGTAATCATTAATAAACTTGGCAGTTTCCATTGGCACAAAAAGAGGTGGAACCTGACGCCATCTGCCTACGTCACGTTAATGTGTGTATTGCGTGACTCAATGCAGTGATTAGAGGACACTCGAGCTGATAAGTCCGTGCTGATACTTTCTAATATTTATAGGGCTAACATAAAAAAATGAATGATAATTTCAAACAGCGGATTTTATGAAAATCCGTAGACAAACATTTTGAAAACATATCGCTAATGAACTGATGCATGCTTGGCTCATAATAGTTAATTATCAGAAGTCAAAGTGCTAATAATTAATCTAACCAAAGAATAAATTTATCAAAGTTCAATCAGATGACGGCTATACATGTAAGTCTAATACAATGAAACCAGATGAACATACAGAAGAAGAACTCGAATCAGGAACCACATTTTTATGAATGTAGCATTTTGAAATTTTCGCATTTCCTATTGTATTCATTCCCATTTTGATGTCATATCAGTCACTATGGTGATGACATTCTGGTCACATGGCCAACTAAAGTATCCAAAGTACGGGTGTATCAGGTAGACCCGCATCCCGGCCTTAGGCTAGTGCTCAATGTTTGCTGTGTAATATTGTTGCACATAAAATATACTACCAATAATTATATTATATTAATTGCAATATTAGCCAGTGCTTATCGACCAATGCTTGCACTTGGGGGCCAACCCGGGCCAACAGTTTCACACAAGATTTACTAGCAGTTTGCAAAATGTTGTGATGGAACCTTAATCATCATGATATCTGTAAGCAGCATGATTGATTAATAAAACCCTAGGGATAATAAAATATACACTCTCAATTCGTAATAATAATACTTTGTTATAATTATATTGTATAATCATTGTAAAAAGACTATGAGTTTGTAATAAATATTATATCCTGGTTCATATTGCAGACAATGGAAGGTAATAATGACCATATGATTGATGATTGTAGAGTGTCAGCATACTTGTAGATAATATGAGGGCTTTTAACTACAAATTAACCAATATAATCCTGTAACAGGACTACATGTAGTCAACTTAGTTTTTTTCAACAATAATAACCACACAGACTATCCAGTTGATTTTTCAGTTGGAACTAGGAGTTATTATTCCCTCCTGAAATACCTCCTGCAGGAAAAGAAAACTCCTTGGTTGGAATCATATCAGGTCAGTAATATCAAGTACAGGTCAGTAGCAAGTAAAGAAACGGGTTTACTAAAACTCGGAAACAAGGCAACCTGGAATTCGACTGCGAACAATACGGAAATTCCATCACATTAATAACAGGCAGAATTCTGGCACACTAATTACTAGCGCACAAAACAACTTAATTTCTTTTCAAGAAACCCATAGAGAGAAGACAACTTCAGATGTTCAATGCAAGCATCATGATCCAATATATTTTTGGAATTTGTATTGGTCTAAGTTTAGGCTTCATTCAGTCTTGTTATGGTTGTGACTCGCATAGCTACAGCCGCATAGTCCAACTCTACTGAGCGGGTTCAGTATTGAGGTGGCAGGCCATGTGGGCTGAAGACAATGGCACAGAACATCAAATGCAAATGCATTGTGAGAAATCTATAGTGAATAAGTCGGCCCAGTGCAGTGTAGGTTTCATTGAATCCAACAATAATAAAACAGTGTTTTGTTATTTGCTACAAAAAATAATATTAGGAATGTAACCTCTCAGTCAATTTCATGTCAACAAACAATTATATGCAATGACGTGACAGAATTTCTACAAAGCATTCAGAAAATATATACATTTAGGGGTTTGTCATTATTTGCTGAAAATATATTTGCAAAAGCAGTTATTTTTAAAAGATTGAAAAGTTTGTTCCACAGTGAAATAGTTGGCAAGTTGTTGAGTATGGCAAACTACGTGATTTTCTGCATCAGGCAAATCTTGCTAATTTAATGAAATGGGATTTCTACATTAGTGGTTAAAAGTTTCTAATTTGTTGTTATTTCTACATTTGTGGTTAAAAGTTTTCACATTTGTGATTGATACAAAATTTCTGCATTTGTGGTTGAAAGTTCCGACATTTGTGGTTATTTCTACATTTGTGGTTAACAATTTCTACATTTGTGGCTGATGGAAGTTCTGCATTTTTGGTTAATTTCTATATATGTGGGTTCTTTTTTATATAGTGGTAGTTTAGGCAGAAGTTGTTGGATTTATTGGATATAATGCCAGCATCAAAGCCAATCTAGGCTACTAAATGTTGACAGACAATATACAATGCTGCACCAGGGCCAAACAAAGATATACAGTATGATTTAGGAGAGCACAGCATCTACATAACTGCAGATGACACCTGTATACTTTATTTCCTTTAAGCTATTAAGATCCTCACCTGTTCTCTTCTTCTTCAAAACTACGACAATGATGACAATGATTACAGCACAACCTACTGTACCTCCTACTGCTCCCCCGACTATAGCCGGTACTTTTAATGCAGTTGATATGGGCGCATTGGTACTGCCTGTGGGTGTAGTGGTGGTTGTAGTGGGACTTGTAGCGTCCGTACTCCAGGTGATTGTCCATGTTATAACTACAGACCCTAAATCAACAATAAAGTTGTTGTCAGTAAATGTTGTAAGTACAAACAAAGAAAAATAATTGTTACAAGACACCTAGACAAAATTTTCTGCAAAATGTCGACCTGTTGTTTTTGTAACAGATGACAAAAAGTTCCATTCTGTGCTGTGCATGTTGCAATATCTTACCTACTCTATCCTGTACAGTACATGTTACTGTATCTTAGCTTTTCTATTCTGTGCTGTATATGTTACTATATCTTACCTATTCTATTCTGTACTGTACATGTTACTATATCTTACTTATTCTATTCTGTGCTGTACATGTTACTATATCTTACTTATTCTATTCTGTGCTGTACATGTTACTATATCTTACCTATTCTATTCTGTACTGTACATGTTACTATATCTTACCTATTCTATTCTGTGCTGTACATGTTACTATATCTTACCTATTCTATTCTGTGCTGTACATGTTACTATATCTTACCTATTCCATTCTGTGCTGTACATGTTACTATATCTTACCTACTCTATTCTGTGCTGTACATGTTACTATATCTTACCTATTCTATTCTGTGCTGTACATGTTACTATATCTTATCTATTCTATTCTGTGCTGTACATGTTACTATAACTTACCTATTCTATGCTGTACTGTACATGTTACTATAACTTACCTATTCTATTCTGTGCTGTACATGTTACTATATCTTACCTATTCCATTTTGTGCTGTACTTGTAACCATATCTTACCTATTCTATTCTGTGCTGTACATGTTACTATATCTTATCTATTCTATTCTGTGCTGTACTTGTTACTATATCTTACCTATTCTATTCTGTACTGCACATGATACTATATCTTACCGGTTCTATTCTGTACTGTACATGTTATGTGAACTTACCTATTCTATTCTGTACTATACATGTTACTATATTTTACTACCCCATTCTATGCTGTACATGCTACTATAATTTTCTTAACCACTCCATTCCATGCTGTACATGTTACTGTATCTTACCTTCTCCATTTTGTGCCGTACATGTTACTATCTCCACAGAGCCCTCAATTCCTGATGGTAGGTTCAGAATAGCTGAACTTTCCGAGTCTATTATTGTGCCATTTCGATGTGTCCATGTAAAGGTAAAAGGATCAGGTCGTCCAATCACGTTGCATGTTAGCTTGTGGCCATAATACTGTGAGTTAAATTCTTTGGTGAATCTTGTTGTTCCACCAATAATATCTAATTAACAAACATAATTATGATGTTATTGAGTCTCTTAGGATACAACAGCATGACTCTATGTTCTCATAGACTGCTTATACAACTACAGATTGTGCATTACAACTGGCACAGCAGCTACAACAGGATAGTTGTACTGAAATATATTAAGCCTTCTGCTGCTGCTGCACAAAATAGTGCCAACAGCAATCCCTCCAGCCAACACAGATGCTTACAAAGGTGGCTACCAGGCAACTATGAACCAACACTTTAAAGCCAAAATAGTAGGTAAGTATTATATTACTGATATAATTATTCATACCTTTATTATTTAATTATAAATTATTCATAGAAATAACCAATCATAACAACACCCACAATTGAGTTGTAATTCAGAGAATTTAAGTTTTATATTGACAATCAGGCAGTTGGCAATGGCATACACGTATTATATTTATCAATATAATTATGTTTAATCTCCTAACTCAGCATGTCATTAGAATACATGTGGGATGGTTACGCTTATTTATAGCAATAAATATATAGAGCTAAGAAGTGATATACTTACATTCTGGCTCAATATACTTAGATGCCTCTTTGTCACTCATTACCCTCCAGTTGGGATGTCTATTGTCTGTACATGTAATAGTGAACCCAGCTCTATCAGCTAGACCAGGAATGTATTCAGCCGTAGCTCCTGTAGCTATGATGTCTGTTACCTCTATACCTATTCTAACTATCTCTGT
>JAOQGN010079907.1:0-12264 GCA_027564295.1 Himantozoum antarcticum
ATACATGTATACATATACACACGTACATGTACATATACACATGTACATGTACATATACACATGTACATGTACATATACACATGTACATGTACGTGTATATACATGTACGTAGCTCAAGTAATCATATACATGTACATGCAGATATCTAGCTTAATTGTCATCGAGCTGTATAATTATAGTCATATAAAAACATATCTTAGTATAAAACTGTTACAGCTGATTGACTTCAAAAGTTTGAGCATGAGCCCCTCGGCTAGTTGCTACAAGCAGTTCTGCAGCACCAGCTTCCGATAGAAATGTTTGTAAAATATAATAATTGTTGTGGAAGTTGTGGTGGATTGCTTTAATGTTCATAGTGCCATACATGTTGATGCTAATTATCTCTGTGTTGTAAAGTATCAAAGCCGAGTCATTGTACTATTATATCAAAGTAGCAGAAAATATATAACGTAGCAGAAAATAATTATATAATTAGCAGAAAAGTATTAGCTTTTAATAATAATGCCAAGAGCAAGATGCAATATAAATAAATAAATTCGTTGGAACAGTCACGAAACATATGCTATGATATCACATTGAGGCGGCTCGCTGCGATGGCATTGTACTCAACATTATTATCTAATCATAGGAGCAATTATACTCACAGACTTGTGATAATTAAGTAATGCATAGACATCAGCTTGGGGAATAGGCACATCCGACTTGCACAATACCAGTGTTTAGGATCATTTACACGTACTATACCTAACAATATTCAATAGTACATAACTATTGCACTTTTCACATTAACGAACACAGCATTACTATATTTATACATGTACAAAAATTATATAAGTGGTAGTAGGCCTATACAGAAATGTTTGGTTTGATGATATTACACTACTGTTGAATTGAATATCATGCGCAACTTATACAGTGTGCTTGTGTTTTAGTTTTGATAGCTGTTGTGGAGCCGAGTGAGCAAATACAAGGATTCAGTAACTTGTTCTTGTTCCACAGTATAGGATATGGTATAGCTGCCTGTGCCTCAGGCTATCTGTGTATGAACACAAAGCTGTATTTCCTGTTAGCTTCAGCTATAGTCGCTCAGGTAACTTATTATCATTTGTATATTCATTGCATATTCTATTTCATATTCTTGAGACACCCCTCCCGACTTTTCTAACAAATTTATAAAGCTAAGATACTTATTGACCATTGCAAAATTTGGTGGCTTACGTATGCATGTTTAGCAGGATGTTGTATGTGGTACAATATGGAAAACATTATCATGAAACTGTTTAACACTATAAAAATTGTTCATAAACTTTTTTATGATTTAATTCTGTATGATATAGCAACTACAGTATTTTATATTATATATAAATGTAATAGCATACAAAATTTCCGTTTGAGAATTTCAGAAATGCCTAGTCATGATGCTTAGTCATGATGCTTAGTCATGATGCTTAGTCATGATGCTTAGTCATGACACTTAGTTATGATGCTTAGTTATGATGCTCAGCTTTGATGCTCAGTTATGATATTTAGTTATGATGCTTAGTTATGATGCTTAGATATGATGCTTAGTTATGATGCTTAGTTATTATGTTTATTTATTATGCTTAATTGCAATTGCAATCTGATTTTAATGTTCACTTTTCTCTGCTGGTTTTCCCAAGTTTGCTATTTGTCATTTTATATCTACATCAAGTACTAAAATTCATTTTTCAGCATGTGTAGTAATTAAAATGCATGTATGCTGCAAAATTCCCTTTATATGCTTTTGATTAACTAATTAGTAGATGATCATTTCCTGTGATGAGGAAATAATCTACATACAACAAGTTCATCATTTTCTTGCAGTGACAACAAAAATACTGTAATATAAAATGTTGTAATATTGAATAGATGCAATGCAACTTTGGAATGGTCTATCGGGCCTCATCCACCTTGCTCACTCGACAACATTTGTGACCAATAATAGCTCCAGCCATATAGTTTCAGAAGCTGGGTTTTTTTCAAAAAACAATCATGCAATAGAGTTGTATATTTTATGAACAGTTTCTGTACTTGGTCAATGAATTGAAATTAAGAATACTGAAGATTAGCATGCAGAGAGGGAAACCTATTAACAGCAAAGCTACCTTAACACCTGAGGCTATTACTGCAGCGTCACCAAGTAAGGATAGTAGCCTCAGTTCCTAACTATAGTGTTGTCACAGGCGGTTTGTGTCAAGACTCCGAAATTGTATGTATATTTATGAACAGTTTGCTGTTTGCTAAAAGAATTTTTGCATTTATGGCGTGTTTTTTGTTCAAATAATTAGAATGAATGCCAGTAAATTACAGTTCTCCAATTAATGTACTTCATGCTATGCTATGAAATATGAATTCCAGGTACATTACACAGTATTATGAAGTGAACTGTTACGACAGCTAAAAGTGATACAAAGCGATTTAGTTTAGATGTGAGTAAATATAATTAAATAATTATATATTCAATTTACTAAATTTAATAAATGCAGAATTCAATAAGGTGTTGCAAAAATTGTCTTTCAACTTTTTGAGATCCCTTCACGTATTACGTTACAATTTGACCACTGGGATTGACTGTTGTGCAACATGGTAACTTTTATTTGATAAAAAGTATAACAATAATAATTTAACGCTACATTCATTGTATAACAATATATTTTGGATTTCAGAGCCAGCTCGAAAGAGTGTGACAATAGAGACCGAGCCAATAACAGAGGCAGATTCCTTGCTGGACGTAACATCAACACAGGTGGAGACAACTACTGCAAACAACAGATATTGCCAACCAAACCACAACTGAATCCGAGGAGTTATCTGTATTTAATAATTTTATGATAATGCGTCAGTGGGGATAACTCCATAAAATATTTACATACTGTAACTACTAACGATCTCCACATGCCACATGTTGTTGCAGACATATTTTAGACTGGCTTCCAAGTACACACAGCTAGCCTGAGAGATCAGGCTAGCTAGCTTTCAAATGCTTGGTTGGATAAGAGAGCTTAGTGGTCGGGATGGAGGGAGCTACTCTGATCAATAGACGATAACTCTTGCATGCTTGTGAGAGCCTGATGGTCATGCTAAAACACAAGGGGCAGCGAATGGATAACCGAAGAAACTAAGCTTCTTTTAGTAACTAGATAGGATGAATTCAAATTATTATAACAAAATAAACTTGCAAAAGGAAATTAGCAACCAGTTGATAACTCATGCATTCCAATATGTTTATTATTTAGAAGGATACTCAATTATTGATACAGTATTACATTAGTTGTCAAGGTCCGTATAAATCATGTAAACCTGTAAACTACAATTACATTAGAGCAGTGTGTCTGTTACTGCTGATGTATGACATGATGTGTAAGGTTACATCAATAATAACAATTGATTAAATTATCTTATACTGTTGGAAGATGTGGAAGCCGTAGACATCAGCAATGGCGTTATTAGTCAGTGGCTACATGCAATTCATGTGTATCTACATTACATTGTATAACACAAATATGCCAATTACACCATTTCAGTTGTGAGTCAGCGGTTCCTGGTATATGACCTATTGACCTTCCTGGTATATGATCTATTGACCTTCCTGGTATATGACCTATTGACCTTCCTGGTATATGACCTATTGACCGGGTCTCATAACAATCTTAGGACTATACATTACATTTGATGTAGTGCAGGAGTGCAGAAGTGCAGTAGTGCAGGAGTGCAGAAACGTGGATTGTCAGAAGTTATGGCATCCATCAATCACCGTACACTCCAGTGAATACTGAATAACTGAGCACGGTCTTGTGCTCTAGTTGTGCAATAACTGAGCACTGTCTTGTGCTCTAGTTATGCAATAACTGAGCACTGTCTTGTGCTCTAGTTGTGCAATAACTGAGCACTGTCTTGTGCTCTAGTTGTGCAATAACTGAGCACTGCCTTGTGCTCTAGTTGTGCAATAACTGAGCACTGTCTTGTGCTCTAGTTGTGCAATAACTGAGCACTGTCTTGTGCTCTAGTTGTACAATAACTGAGCAGATCTATGTTCTGCAGAAATTGTAATTATCAGAGTATGTAATAAAAACTGTAAAATAAACACTGCTGATGTAGAAGCTGCACAAATAGTTAGAGTTGCCTCCCCTATGTTTGCTATGTGGGAGTAAGACAACTCAAAACTTATCCATGTTTTCCATTGTAGGGCCCCATTGTAAAACTATTATGCCTAGTGCAGAGCCGTATAAGTATTACTCATACGGCTCTGGCCTAGTACAATTATAATTGAAAAAAGGAGTTTCTGGCGACATTTGATGTAATTTGTTCCCGAATAATACCAGAACACTTGAGGTGATCATGAAAGGATGTGGATACCTTACCTGAATCATCATATATACGTCTCATCATTATGGGCTCTCTCTCTGCAAGGATCTGCCAGCCCATGCAAGTAATTTGACTTGATCTAATCTTCATTTGAAATTATCAGTCTACCCCAAAAAGTTCCTTTCAATAATCTCATTAGCATGCACAACATTGCAGTGGCTTTCAGCAGCAACTTCAAACATGTTTTGTTTACAGATTATCAAGTAGTTTAGTTTTAAAAAATGTTCCACACACCATCTGTGGAAACATTAGTTGTATAATTAGCATATTCCACTGTATCAGCTCATTGCATTTATAGTAGGTAGAGCAGCCTGTCTTGTGTTTACTGATACGGATTGCACTGTGATATGGAGGCATCATTAGTTGACATAAAACTACATGATGGTCACTACAGATATGGTCACTACATGGTGGACACTACAGAGATGGTCACTACATGGTGGTCACTACAGTCATGGTCACTAAATGGGGGTCACTACAGAGATGGTCACTACATAGTGGTCACTACAGAGATGGTCACTACATGGTGGTCACTACAGAGATGGTCACTACATGGTGGTCACTACAGTCATGGTCACTACATGGTTGACAGTTAGCATTAGTCAGTTTAAGTGTGGTGATAGCTAAATGTACATGAAGTGTATTGCATTCAATGCGAGTAGGAAATGTATTGATTTTCAACAAAGTCATAAAAATCACTACATAAATAATGAAAGAGTTATTCTGAAATTAACTGTTGTGATTATTCCAATAGAATAGTATATACATTTGTAAGTGAAATTGGCACTTTCAGAGTCTATCATTGAGACACTATGTTTTCCCACGATGAAAATATTTATAAAACTTAAAATATCAGCGGTGAAAGTTTATTTGTTAGCATTATTTTATTTTTGCCAGCTATGCAGCCGAATGGTCATCGCTGATGACCCTACATTACTATCTATTTACATGTATCTATCTATCTCGATGACATGACTATCTATTCAAAAGATATGACGAATGGATTTCTATTATGTACTTGTATATATTGGGTTAATAATGCTTCTTATTATGTGTAAGGAATACACTTTCCATTGGCTACAGTGATTTAAACATAACCTCATTTCTAAATCAGCAGCATGAAAAGCAGCTAAACTTTTTTTTGGTTTACTACTGTGCTTACGATCCCTATTTAGTGGGCTGCATGAGCTTGTATGAGCTTGCATGAGCTTGCATGAGCATGCTTGCATGGGCATGAGCTTGCATGAGCTTGCTTGCATGAGAATGCTTGCATATGAGCTTGAAGCTTGTATGAGCAGCAAAAGCTGAGTGTGAAATGAAGAGCTTACCTTCACATCAGGATTGACCTTAAAACTTACCAGCTCCTCATCCGCAACTTACAAAGATTTATTTGCCAGTCAGAAATGGGGTAATTTGAATTGCTGTAGCATGTCATAAATGCCCTACATCTACATCAGTTGCCAACCTAATTAATTAATTAATGAATAGATTTATTCCGTTCCACAACCAATCGTGTGACTTGTCACAACATATTATGGCTAATGTAATTTTGATAAATTTTACTATTTCTTAAATATTTTTATCGTTGTATTTTAATCGTCCCATGACCAGTGTTCGTGACTATCGTACAGTACAGAACATTGAAAGTAGCCTCAACGACAGAATCCGAAACTATGCTATATAATGGCAATGGCTAAGCTGCAAATCTCTAGTTAGAATTATTATCCATGTCAACTGGTTTATAATACATAAATTAGTGTCTTGTGATTCTGACAAATAAGAAACCAGTATTAGTATTAGTACATAAAACATAATCCGTAAGAAACGTAGAACCGTACAGTAATCACATAAAGTTGATAGAGACATCCCAGCTACATACAATAAAAATAAACATAATATCCAATATCAAACCAAGGAACTCAAAAGAAACACAACCTATCAGTAGGAAATACAGCTTTATATTTTAGTGCAAAGTGGTATGTTAGAATAATTATACATGTCCACATACTATTCACCACCGTATTATGTCAGTGGGTGATGTCACTAATTTATATTTATATACCGCAGATTTATAGCCAGTATATTTATATACTGGATATAGGGGTCACGACACGATAACATGTCGTTTATGCGTTTATCTTGTAGAGAAATTTCTTGGATTTTTAATGGTGAAAACCCACCTTTCTAACTTAATTAAAACTCTCCCCATGAACAATTTAGTGATACAACCACTAAATTGCAACTTTACAGTGTTTTTGGCAGTTTCAGGCGGAATCTTTTTTATAAAATTAAAATGTAGGGTGTAAAATTAAAAAAGGAAAGGTGGAACATTTTGAAAATACAGGTTGGAAAATTCTGAAAATGTAGGGTGTAATTTCTTTGTTGTATATGCCCCCTGACTGCCGCTGTTGTTTTGTGGACAACATTACATCGTTAGTGGTTAGAGTTGAATGGCAACTACATGTACATGTATATCTAATGTGAATGAAAGAAAGAACTCTGAATCGGCACACCTTTAGTTGAACAGTCTCCTAATACGCCTCCATATTGATGTAAACGGCTTAGCATGGCGGGAGTGAGGTTTAGTAGCACTACCAGATGGCTCTGCATCGCCTCCTGCCCTCTCAACCCAAACATGACTATCTGAAACAAAACAAATAAATTTTAATTTAAGAAATCTTTTAACTTTTTCTAAGTGTTGCGCATTAAACTAGAAAAATAATAAAAGCTATTAAAAATAATCAAATACTAAAAATTTACATGTTATAAAAGAGCAGAGGAAAACTTGTCCTATGAGAGTTGTTACTATTACATATATTTACAATAGAGGTGTTACATAGTTACTATAGTTACTAAATTATATTATACATGTAGTTACCAATTTCTCCTTCATTGGGACAACTATATTAACATATAATGTTTTATAATAATATAATATAAAACTTCAACATAAATACTTTAGAAGCGCTGAAAATTGAGTAACTTATTGTGAGACAATGAGCTCGCAATTTAGTATGGTGTACTGAGGACACAATTAGTGCTGACTGATAAGTTGTGACTTGGTGAGACTCAGTAGCGAGACAGCGACGACAACAATATTATAGTCAATTCAACATTTTCTGTGCAAGTGTCATATACGTCTATCAGCTTTTGGAGTGTTTTTTGACCTCCTACCTCAATCCCTAAATCCCAATAGATATGGCGATTGGGGTGTGGATTTTAAGTGCTTGGAGTTTGGGGGTAAAAAGCACTCTAAAAACTGATAGACGGATGTAACACTTCCACTACAATTTCAAGCTCATAACATAAATCCAGTCAATTACTGCTAGGGGTTGTCTTCTTTCTATACAGAAAGTTGCAATAAGAAAACAAATGTTTGTTTCCACAGTCAAGCTGTTTCGTCCATATATATATATATACATATATATGTATGTATGTATATATATATATATATATACATACATACATATATACATCGTTCAATACAACAATTCACACAGAAAAATTTCATCACAATATATTTATCGCATTGTAACTTACTGCTCTCAGTTTTCCTAATAGGAGATAAAGGAAGTGTCACTGATGCCAAGTCCGGCCTCCGAATAGATACATTTTTCAATGTAAGTTCCTTTGGTGCCCGAGGGACTTCTGAATGAGTATGAATGTCACAGCTTACGGATGAGGCCCTCTCAAAGCTGGGGCAGTTCTGATTTTTATAGCAGAAGGTGGGTTTTATGACCGAATGACATTCGTTACTGAGATGTTCACAGCCCTCACAATACTCAGTATTGTGAGGGCTGTCCATTGTTGTGCTATCATTCCAGTTTTCTTCCCAGAAGCATGCAGAATCAGCATGGTCGACAGACTGTGTATTGTCATTCGTTGGTGATGTCATTTCCTGCTTGTCAGCTGTTAGTGAGTATAACCTTTGCCTACCAGCAAGTGATACCACTTCATTATCACCTTTAGATGACAGCACAGCCCGCTCATCACTGTATGACATCACTTCCTGCTCATGACTAGATGTTTCCATGTCCTGTTGCTCAGAAGAAATGTCCGGGTCATACGTGAAAGCTGTTACAGCTTGCTCACAGTTTGTGTATGCTAGATCATCATCTGGGCTAGCCAACTCAGAAGGAGACCTACAGGAGGTAATAAGGGCATCCCTACAGGATTGATATCTGTGGGATGACAATATGTAGTCCGACACAGTGCAGGTCGCCCAAGTGTAATCTGCCGGATCAGCACTGCCATGGTCAAAGTGATATGCAGAATCTGACAGACAACTATGGCGCATCTCTGGCTGGCATAGAAGGTTTTCATGAAAGTCATACATAACCGATGATGCAGCTGTTGAACTACAATTGTCATACAAGCTATCCTCATAATGATAGAGTACACTACAGTCGGGGTCAGTACACCCCCAGTCTGACCTAGAACTATATGAACTTCGCAACTCGCTTATCATATCATCAAATATATCACCCCAATTAGACTGTTTAGGAGCCTGGGGCATGTATGTACAAAGTGATTGTTTAGCCCTTTTGCTCCTGCGTCTGTAGGTAAGGCTACCGTCGTACAGTTCTTTACATCCTGTTAGAGTGCGAGTAGCTGATAGCATCTCTACCGTGTGCTGAGTGGACTCAGCCTCATTTTGAATGTTTGCTATTAGCAACTCTTCATCCATTTCTATTTGAGCAGCTGACATTTCCGGTGCTATTGATGCAGACCTACAAGAGTTATTAGTGAAATCAATTACATGGCATACAACAGAGCTTAGTCTGGTCTCTTGGGGGCAGCCTTGTTGGTAAATATTATAATAACCAACAAAACTTACTAACAGCTCTGTGAGTCAACAGATATCTCAGAAAATGCATATTAACATACTTATTAGCCTGAGTACATACTTCATAGCCTGAGTGTGCAAGGCTTTCGGGCATTGAGACATGCACACCAGTCGCAGTAATGAGTGACAGATCTAAGCCCCAACTGGGCATGTTCCAGCACTGGGTTCCAACAGCGCACAGTGAGCACTACATCCCAACCACATCCCAACCACATCCCAACCACATCCCAACCACATCCCAACCACATCCCAACCACATCCCAACCACAAATACTTCCAATGAAATAATATTTCTAAGATTTTCTAAATGTTTGTAATTGTTATTTTTCGCAGTCAGAATATAGGGTCATCTGCCCCAGTAATAAGCATACACTGGCAATTCAGGTATTTATCAATTTAGCTGAAATTTGCAACTAAACAAATTTGATAGCAAAAATGTTAGAATATCGGCTAATCCACAAATATTATTTAAATCCAATGCCTTTTATATGTTCAACATTCAAGATGCAAGAGTTTGTCCATCAGCACAAACTACAATTAACATTTTTGCTATAATTAAAATATAAATTTGGGTTTCTTATTCCTAACAGCAAGCTGGCAGAGTATGTGTCTATATTATATGGTCTGCAACAGGATGCATTTCAGCCACTTGTTGTTGCCAGGTCCACCTGCGGGCGGACACAGAGGCGTGATTACCGTGATATGAGGCCATATCAATGTGCGCTACTTATATTCTCATGGATCCTAAGAGATATAATACACAAGCCAGTTAATGGAAAAAGCTCAGTGCAGTGACCTATTGGTAGACAATACAAACTACATGTATATTACTACTTTCGTAAATTATTTTTCTAGCTAATTATATTAAATGTACAGCATAACATGTAATGTAATTATGACAAACAAACATTGTTAATGCATATTGATCTGCATGCTACGGATAATATGTTTTTCTGTGGGAATAACATGAGCAATAAACAATGACACTACACAAACTACTCTCAGATATCGGGACATCCTCTGGGAAGTGGTGACATGTGGGAGTATTGCCTGGAGTGGTGACATGCATGAGTACTAGTGACATGTATGTGTAGTAGTGAGATGTATGTTAGTGGTGACATGTATGAGTAGTGATGACATGTATGGGTAGTGGTGATATGTGTGGGTAGTGGTGATATGTGTGTGTAGTGGTGACATGTACCTGCATGTATAGTGATGGCATTAGCCCGGGCCCATGATACACTGGGAGTAGTGCTCTCTTGCTCATGGCTGGGTTGGTGGTGGTGTGGCATGGCATGTCACCACTGCACATAACTTGCAATGCATGCGGCTTGGCAATCCAGGCTCTGATGACATGCATGTGCAGTGGTGACATGCATGTGCAGTGGTGACATGCATGTGCAGTGGTGACATGCATGTGCAGTGGTGACATGCATATAATGAGTAGTGCTTGCGGTGATGACATCTGACATGTATTTGAAGTGATTGCATTTGTGACATGTACGCACAGTGTCAGCAGTGGTGACGAGTAGTGCTTGCAATGGTGAAAAATTGGTGCAGTGCTGGCAGTGAAGACATGTATGAGTAGTGCCTGCAGTGGTGGCATGTATGAGTAGTGCTTGCGGTGATGACACATTTGTGCAGCGCTTGAAGTAGAGACATGTATATAGCTTCCAACGAACTCCATACATGATGTGATAAGTACTCTGACTCACTGACCCAGGAGATAGAGTGCACAGGTTGCAAAAGCAACTGCTATTGATGTAACATGTGAACTCTCCATTTGGAAAATTATACCATAGGGAATCTATCCACATGTAGAATGCCGCCGGCAATCTATCCAGATGGAAAATACCACAGGCAATTTATACAAACTATTATTTGCCACATAGATGTACATTTAGAGGGCTTGACGGAAGTAAAGTCTATCACAGGAAAGTGAGGCGAAGGCAGCTAATACTGATTCCCCTGTACAGACACGAACCATTGGCAAAACAGGATACATTAAAAATAATAATGTAATAAAAATATAATAAATTTAAATAAAGCCCAAGCGTTCATATTATCTCCAGATACCGGTACTGTATATAACATTTGTCAGTGAAACGCTAAATATTTTTCTTAGCAGAACTCTGTGGTAGTAATAGGCAATGCTGGCTGCTGTTCCATGATTTGTCTTATAAATGAGGGATTATTGACATTAAGTAAGGGAGTAGGCAAGTACTGACAACATCACATCAACAACTTGTGAAATTGAAACCCTATACCGTCTGACTATTTTATTAATAAAAAGGCCTTCCTTAGAGCAGTAGCAGTGGCAAAATCAATACTCAATGGTCAGCTTTTTATAACACACTGACAGCATGAGTTGGATGATATTACTATAATTATTTTACCATTATTTTAGCATTTCATTAGTATTCGAAAACACTACAAAACAAGTAAATTGTACTTGTCAATTCCCCAGTGAAAGTCAGACAGTATCATACGTACAGTGTGCGAGTGTGTCCATGTTGATCAGTGGCAAAGGTAACCACGCACTTATCTTCTAGTGGGCTGAAGCCCAATCCTGAGTCTGATACGCTACAGCTTTCCCCTATCTGAGAATAGTAAATTATTACAAGTTACTCCAGTGAAACCGGCTTGAAACCATTGTCAACCAGATAGAACTTCAATTACCACTAAAACATAAGTGCCTGTACGTAATATTCAAAATAAATTTAAACATATTTATTATTGTTTTTCACTCTCTAGTTGGGAACCAGGCAATTATCACTATGTGGAGCGTTATACCGCAACAAGCTATCAGATTTTTGCAGGTGGTTCCCTGACCTAAAATTTCTAATAATATTGCATCCTACCACAGTACAATGTTGCTACTCCCATTAGTGTACATATCATTTTTTTTACTATTGTCTTGACCTGATAGATTTTTATCATCTACAACACTCATGAATAGATTAAGGAAATATAACATGGTACTCAGACAGCAATCAATATCGGACTCTTGTCACAGGTGGAAGAAAAGGATG
>JAOQGN010080129.1:0-12262 GCA_027564295.1 Himantozoum antarcticum
GGAAAGACACGACGACGGTGGGGTGGGGGGGGGGGGGGGGGGGGGGGGGGGGGGGGGGGGGAGGAGGGGATGTCCAAGTTGGGTAGGCTGTGGGTGCTCAAATTCAGCTGAAAAGGAGGGACAGTCCTAGCCTTGCTTACCAAGGGACTTAGGTTAGGAGTTAGTATGTGCTCACGGAGCGGCGATAGTAAGTTGGTGAAGTGGTGTCCCTACCCCACCAACTATTGATCCGTGAGCACATAACTCCCAATGCTAGTGGCTTGGTAAGCCAGGCTCGGGCAGTCCCTGAAAATGAAGACACTTGGCAAGCATGCCTAGAAAGCAAACAACTAATTTATATGTTATGAATATAATTATAATTAAAACATTCCCAGAGGAAGAATATTAACAAAATACAATTGCAATAATTGAATGCGAGAGAAAATATGCGAGAAATAATGAAGTGAGGTGGGGTGAGGTGATTAAGTAATCAGCCAATTAATAAATTTTATTAATTTATTATTATTTATTATGAACAATTTTATTTTATGCCAGCTTACTAATTGCTTTCTTAGGTTTTTCCAAGCCTTCCTTCAAAAACAGGTTGGTGAGGTGAGTCGGTTGGACGCCCAACTCTTCTTTGGAAAAAAGAGGTAGGACCCAAATAAAATACTATTGGTTAATATACTTTGCTTACTTCTAAAATGGAGAATTGAAGAGGCTATTACATGTATATCCACAGAATTGTTCTCCTTTCTTTAATGGTCAGTTGTACATTACGCTACTTACTGGTCACTGGTCATCACTTGCAGCTTCTTGTCAACACGGAGAGAAGACAAGCAGTGGCAATGACAGAAACTGTTGACAGTGTAATTGTTAATAACCACCAAAATGTGGTTGACCTCTAAAACACAAATTAATCACAATTATTGAACAGCCTTTGAAAGTGGCACACTGCTCTACATTAACATGTCACATTAATAATATAAGAAATTATAGTGTAAAATGTTTATACGTCTAGAGTGTCTGGAGTGTCTGGAGTGATAACAGGTTCTTGGAAAATTTTGTTTGTTGAGCACTTCGTCAAACATGCCAAGTTCCATCCTTTACATCATAAAATATTATTGACAGTCTAAGGCCAGTGGCGGATCTTCAGGCAAGACGTCTCCATACAGCACCTTGCTTCACATGCCATCCCCATGCAGGCACCATTACCAAATATGTCATACCCTCATTGTGTGGAAATATCCACTATGCGCAGCTTTCTTTGCTCAGAGAATGCGCAGCAGCTTTCTGGAATAAAGTCTATGAATTTGTCTACACACTTTAATTTGCTTCGTTGAGAGAATACATTTATTTTTATTGCATCAAAGCACAAGTAAAAGTGGCTAGTAATGCATATCCACTCCTACAGTACTGTCTTACCATCTAGACCAGAGCAGTGTTCATGATGTAAGAATTGAAAGATGATAGAAAGTAAACAGACAATATCAAAGGACAAAAATATTTAAATTACAAAACTTTATCAATTCAAGGAGAAGAAATCAACAAACATGGAACACACAACAAAATTAAGTTTGATACATACCGAATTGCTAGAGAGCCTCTTAGGTTATGTTGCTGCCTTAATTTTACCACTTGATGTGGTACAGTGCATAGCTTTAGTGCTGCAACACCCCGAAGTACCGTCAGCAAAAAATGTCGTATGCTACACTACTTAGGTTTGGAGGTCTCGGCAGTGTATTGGCAGAATGGCAAGTCTCGAAACCTGATTAAACAAATTCTGCTTACGCTGATCACAAAAGGAGAGTTTGTATGACAGAGGTGGTGTTGGCCCCAACTTCAGACATTGCTGCCGAGTATTAATTATAGCAATGCAGATGCCATCGCAGCACTATCAGATTCCATAACAGCTCAGATATTGCTTGTTGATGTTGGATGGATTGCAGAGAATGTTGTTGCCATCAATCAGTGTACAGCTAAATACGCAAACATTTCGCTGCAGCAGTAGTCAATTGGCTAGATGTATTCATATTACTATATTATTATCCTTGTAACGTAATATATCAATTAGTAAAGAAAAGTTACTGTCTGTTTTGTAACAATTGCTAAGCAATTGCTACTTGAAAATGTCAGATTGTTTTAAGTTTTCCTTCATGAGTGCATAATCACTGTATTCTAAGAATATAATCTCAGCTCTTCAGGTGACCGCCAGACCGCCTCCACACGCTTAGAAGGAGGGCTTTGTCTAGAATCTATAATACGTGGGTATATTTTTATTAATAGATGCATAATATTAATATACTAGTACTGTATCCGAATGACACAATGTAACTTATCATTTGAACAGGAAGCGTTAATTATATAATTATATAATTATATAATTATTAATAATTAAAAAGATTGACACAGTTTTTTATGGCACTTCTTCCGCGTTTTAAGTATAAGCTTGGATTGTGAGATCACATTGTGGAACAATTATAGCAGTGGGACTCATCCTCTGTTATAACGATGGGACACAGCTTCCCTCCGTTATCACTTTCTCGTCTGATTCATTGATTCAAAGTAGGCCTGTGGCAGAGTTAGTAGAGCACTTGCCATTCTTGTCTTGCAGAAATGGCACAAGTCACTACAAAGATGTGAGTTTGAGTCTCACTTACAACCTGGAGATTTTTATCCCATAGAAGGTTTGTTCTCTTGCCAAGCAAACTAATAATAACAACACGCAATGTGCAGTGGGTTTCCCTCGACTATCTCTAGCTATTGGATTACCGCTTAAAGAATTATGCCTGGCGAGTACGATATTATTATTATTAGTATTACATTCCCCAACTCTACCCAAATTCTCACAGCAATAATTACAGCTCACCCAAACCCTGTCATGGTCCTCAAATAGAGTATCCATCGCCTCCCCTTTAGGACTACAATTGCCCAGAAAGGATCAAGGAAAAATATTTTTCTAATTTAATTCCCTAACAATAACCTCAACCTCAACCACATCATATGAGATTATTATTTTTTATGGAGTCTCAAAAAAGTTTCTGATTTGAGAAAGCTGATAATTACTACATTATAGTTATACTGGCATATAATGCAATGTCTAGTCAGAGGAACATTGGGAGAGGTAATCTAAAAGCTTCAATTGCGAGAAGGTATTTTATCCAAATTCCTGTTAGTGAAGGAAATAATAGTGTAACATTGCACATTTGTGATGTCGGCGCTAGACTGACCATTCCCTTTGCAATGCAGTAGTTTTTACTACTGACAAACTAGCAACATTTCCAGGGCAACAGCTCTGTTATAGGCTGAGTTGGGTTGTCTATTTCTGCGCATTTTGGAATAACCAGGGAACTAGGAAATAACGTGAAATAACGTAACCTGGGAAGTTGTCTTTTCCTGACAAAGTGCAATTACGTCCCAAATTGAAACCCCAACCACCATCTTAGAACTAAACTAAGCTTAAAATATGCGTTATTGCACCTAATTGCATAGGCTAAGGCTAGACAAGGCAAGGCTAAGCTAGACTAGGCCATGCCAAAGCTAGGCTATGCTAAGGCCATGCCAAAGCTAGCCTATGGAATGCTGTGGCTAGGCAAATGACTCTCCATGAGCTCTACAAGTATTGGAAAGCCTCGCATATTACTCGTCTTCACAAGCCACAGAACTCGTCTTCCCTAGTTGATGGCTATCATCTTCTGAGAGGTGTCTATATGTAACAATGATATAAAAATGGTACGTATAATTTTTATGTCATGCTTAAATTTTCAGTAGGGATATCTTATGGCGTACGGTGGCCTCAGATTTGTGCTGGATGTTGGTGTTTTAGGGTTTTAGGAATATTTAGTGTTGAGGTTTTGGATTTGGATCCCAGTCATGTGGGGTATTATTTAGGAGTGTGGCGTATCGAGGGATACCAAAATGGCGTGAGGGAGGCATAGAATTAGTTTCCCAGTCTCTCAAAAACAGATGATCTAGGTTATCTGAACCAGAGAATAATGTCCGCAAATTGGATATCCGAAATTCGACAAGCCCCATGTATTAGATTATTTCCGTTTCTTGTGGCTGTGTTTAGGGTCGAGGTTTTGAATTGCAGACTAACTGGCCGTGATAGAACATGTCTACCTCCAATCAGGGTTAGGTTTTGACCGGTCAAAACTAGGTTTTGACCGGCCGGTGGTCAAAATTGGTTTAAACCAGGGTTTAAACCGGCTTTAACCACCTGAAGTGGACAAAACTGGTCAAAACTAACACCGTAAGATGTTTTTTCCTAGTAAAACATCCAAATATGCTATATTTTAATTATTGTTATAGTTTAGCTTAGTGAAACATAATAATCTATATTCTTTATTTGAAGAAATTTGTAGTTGGTGCCATAAAATTTGCTCGACGCCCTGAAACTAAAACAACTTAATTAAGCCTATCGCGTACCTTACTTGAAGCTGAGCTACCTGTCTGGTCAAAGTCTGTATTGAACAGTTGCAGGCCCAACAGAGTAAGAACTAAGAATAGCATCAATTAAAGAGAAATTTCTTTGATGTAACTGATAAATAGGCCCAGTAATTTTGAGGATTTAATCCTATCATGATCAATGACTACATTACAAATGATTGACTCAGTGCTCAGTGGGTGAATTCGGAGTCGAACCAAAGACCTAATAATTACTTTACTCAGTTCAATCTCAATGTATATATTATATTCACCAAATTTATTGGTGAAATTTATTTTAATCATAATTATTAGTCAAATAAAACAGTTATAACTTGGAAATCATGCATGTTAATTCTTTCATAATGTGCTTTGGGTTATTGGGGGAAAAACTATGTTACTTTCCTGCAGAGTGTTCCTTTTGGTAGTTTTGACCAGTTTTGTCCGGTCAAAAGGTTTTGGACGGGGCGGTTTTAACCGGTTAAAACCGGCCGGTCAAAACTTGCCAACCCTGGCTGAAATGACTACTATGAACATATAACTGTAAGCACAAAGTATCACATGCACTATGCACTATGATATCGGATATTGGAAAAGCAAAGGACGTGGGGTAGATTTTCATGCATCTTAAATCTAATATTGATGTAATGCAGTGTTTAACATAGATAATTATTATATTACATGATAAACCAGCAGCTCTGATCTGTATTACTACCAGGTGTTACCTAGTGTTACCTGCATACAAATCCAACAACTTGAGATGCCAACAGAGTTTGCTGATGTTCACTGACCTTTGACCACTGACCTTATTATATGGTCTTTTAAAGGTCAAATAAACAACAATTTTATTCCTGAATGTTGTGTGCAACCCTGGGTAGAATGTATTCTTGCAGTACAAACCAGCTAAAGCTCTTTATTTAACTAGATATTATGGACATCATCACCTTGGTGCTTTGGCTAGTCACTTGGCTAAAATCATTATCACGGTGAGTCGTTAGGAATGTTAAGCCCCCTGATTATATAAGAAATACAATTAGCCAGCAAAGTAGGGTAAACAGTATATATACAGTAAACGTTGTGGCTCCTAATATACAACTCCGATTTCAAAAATTCAAAAAGTGTGTTCACGCGACATTTCCCAAGCAACTAATCCATCTGGCAAATTCAGCATAGCAGATATTTTTTGTGGTCATTTTGCAAAAAGAATAATTATTACAATTTCTCCATTATATCTGCATAACAAGACAGTATACTGCAGTCCTTTACAATGCCATATAGGTATTTACACACCTGACTGCACACATGCACTCAAATTCCCTAATTCATAGTCAAATTCCTAATAGAGTTGATCGGGTCTCCAAATCCAAGTCAGGGCACATAGGCTACATTTTCCGGGCTTCGACATATTCTTAGTGGTTGAGTTCGATGCGATGCAAACATCATCTGTGAAGTTTCAAGATCATTGCAGACTGTGCAAACATTTGAAAGCTGCTATATTGTTTATAAATTAACTACAGAACATCAAAATGAGGAATACCAATTTCAGAATATATTGCGTTTCTTTGACCTTTAAGAACAAAGAAAAAGTCAAACCTACCACTGGATGCACATGGATGAAGGGAGATGCACCACCTGCCAATTAGGCAAAAGACGAGTTCACATGCAAATCTAAACTTTTTAAACGGCCATTTGTAATTGCAAATTTTTTAAATAACTGGATTGTTATTTTTAAAATAACATTATAGAGCTTCTTTTTATATATTACTCTTGTTTGTAAGCTATCATTTTAACCAGGTGTTATTGATGAAATAACTAAAATGCAAATATAAAAAAAACAAAAAAACAAACAGATGCTTATCTAACATGAGTTCACTCATGTTAGAAAAGCATTTGTCCTCACTCAGTCCTCAATCAATATATTTTCATCCATGAGGTCCGCAGTTGCATTCATTTTCGGAGAGCAAATCTGGATCCACATGCAGTACCAACAACTTTATTTTAACTCCTGAATAAGCAAAGTATATTGACCACTAGCTTCTTAATATGCTTGTGATCTGGTTGGCCTTCCATATACTTGTCATCCTTAAACCGTTTTCCCCTCACGCTTAAACTGTTTTCATCCTTAAACCTTTCTCATCCTCATCTGTTTTGGTACTGTTATAGGGGTAATTCACCACCTGAGATAATCAAACGAAACCCAACTTGCCTCCCAGATTGTATATGCTGATCAACACTTTTAATTTAAAATGTCTTATCAAAGAAAGCAAAGTGCTTTTTATTTATAGCCTCGTTTTACTTTTTATAAACTCAATTCCAAGGGACCATATTAACTCACTTTATACTAAAACAATTCCAAGAGACCATATTAACTCACTTTATACTAAAACAATTCCAAGGGACCATGTTAACTCACTTTATACTAAAACACATTCCAAGGAACCATATTAACCCACTTTATACTAAAACACATTTTGACAACACCCGCAAACAACTGATAACCAAAACCAAGATACAAAACTCTAGGGGAGAAAGATCTTTATTTTTATAAAGGGTTAGAATTTTATAATAAGTATGTCCTCAGCATCACAGAGACTTTACTGCCGACTTCGGGCCCTCTGAGGGTTTTGTTGGTGGAGTTATTGTGGTCGTAGATAACTCTACGACCACAATAGATAGATGGGTATCTATTGTGGTCATAGAGTAGATAATGACAGTTTTTACAATATGACATTAAGGAATTAAAACCTCTTTCTATTATTCAATACTGCATTTATTGGGGTTGCCAACTCTCTAGTCTCTGACTATCTGACTGCCCTATTGCAAGGTTTTTATCATCATTATTTTATTTGTCTTACGTTAATATTCAGCAATAAACTTTAATGAAAAAGAAAAGAAAAATGCGATGACAGCGACCACCGGAATCGAGAGTCTTACATTATTTCTAATTGCTGTTCATCGTTTTTCAAAACTTTGGAACTGTTGGTTGAGACTATTATATTGGTTACATACCGTTACATAGGAGCTTAGGAGGTCATACTCATATTCATGTAAAACTTACAGTGAGAGGTGTATATCATTCATGATGTAGGCTTAGTAGTAATTAGAGATTCAAAAAGTAATTATATTGGAGGAAAACTGTATTCAAGTATTCCCGCATTGGCTTATTTTACCATTGTGGCAGTTTGTGAATTGAGCAACATGCTAATTGTTGATGTCACTGACGTTGTCAGTATGCCAACCACTGATGTTGTCAGCACACTGTAGCATCCACTTTGTGTATACAGATACAGCTATTGCATAACAATGGATGAACTTGAGAAGCTAGAATACTTATCCCTGGTGTCCAAAGTCTGCACGGAATTGGACAACCATCTTGGGCTTAACGATAAAGACTTGGGTAAGTATATAAAAAGTCCATTGTATTATCTTGTGGGAGACTGAACTCAACCTAGCTCCCGGCAATCAGTTTCCTTCTATCAAAACGTTTCATTTGCAAAATTTCAGTTCTATAATCCATTCCATGAGACACCGACAAATGAATATCCCTCATTTTGTACTGTAACATTGCATTCCAACAAACTTGTTTTTTACCTCAGATACGCTTGTTGCTACCTAGATCAGCGATTAGGTAGCTGACGTTTTTTATGTCGAGAGCCAGAGAAAGATATTTTGCTTTGAACAGGGAGTCACTGAGGATTGAACCTGTGATCTCCTGCATGGCAAGTTAGTGGTTTAACCGCTACCCCACCCTAGCTCTCAAACTATGTTAGTGGTAACCGCTACTTCACCCTAGCTCTCAAACTAATCGTCAATTATTGCATATTACAGCTGAGTTCTTGATTGATCTTGCTAAGAAGAATAATTCATTTGATGCTTTCAAGAAGGCACTGGCTGATAATGATGCTGACTTCTCGGTAAGATATTTCAGCCAACAAGTTGTTGGATATTACTAGTTTCCACTTGTGCATTTACACATGTTACCTTCATTATCAGTCCGCCAATACCATTTTTAATTGCGCTTCTGTTAGCACGAGGAGAATCTATTGCAGTTGCGCTAGATGTAAATGTGAATTGGCGCAGTTGTTGATGAATATGATTGATCAAGTGCAAGATGGTACTATATATAGATGGAAAGAAATTCAGTATGAAAAGCTGCAGGAGTCATGGTTATTTGCAATCCCCAGTCTTGGATAAAGCACACATGTTATAAAACAGTAATTTTGTTTTTGTCTTTTGATTAGAACTATGCAAAGCGTACTAGACTGTTTAGTAATGAATTTTAGATGTACAATAGATGTACAATATTAGTAGTGAATTACTTAGAGCACTGATACACTATTATTATTTGATTACTTAGAGCGCTGATAGACTAAGTCGTGTCTTTGATGTCTGGTGTGCTAGTCCAGGCAGTGCTATTTGTAATCAATTACTAATCATTCGTTGGTTTGGATATGTATACAGAATACACAATATTATACAAATATATGCATATTATAATATAAATTTTGCTAATTTCAGGATGCCCTCATAGGAAGTTTGCTGCGTCTAATTCAGCGAATGAGTAAATCAAATACAGAAGACAAGATCAGTAAAGAAGACAAAGGTTTAAAGAGAGCTTTGTGTCCAGCACTCGCTATCCCCGATGACCCCTCAGTTCGGGTTTGTAGACTTTCTTCAGTAGATTACTTTTATTATTTTGCACATTTGTTAATGTTATATAAGATTTTCAATCATTACAAAACCTTCTGATGACTATAAATCATATAGAGCTAATATGAAAGTGTTGTGCTTTATCACGTAGATACTTCGCTTTTTGAATCATTGGGCAATACTTTTTATAGTGTGGTGTGGCAGACATGTATTTAGTAGATCGGCTTCGCTGATCTAATGCATTACCTGCAGTGTATTGCAAGTATATTTTCTGCCTTTAGAAATACATCTACAAGCTCTTGTAAGATATATGGTTATGTACTCCCAACTCCTTCGGACCAAGACTCTCAGTGTAATTATATTATATAAGAAAAATAATGAATTTGATATAATTTATATTTATATTATATCAACAAAGATTGAACATTGGAGTTTACATTTCAGTATATGTTAGATGACTGGCTCAAAGAAGAGTCGGATGACAAACTGCAAGATGACGATGCAAAGGTTGCAGACGATATGCTTGGGGAGCTAGAGAGTCTGATGAAACTGCCGACTAAATCCAGCGGGTGATTAACCTTTAGCTGCTAATCAGTGCTTACATTGAACACTTTTCATATACAGTCAAACCTCTCATTGTCTCTTAGAACTGAAATTATCTTATACCACAACCTACAGCCGACTCCCCAATCTGCTTATTACTATTTTATATAATAAATAATTCTTCACAGAATCGAAGTGATGTAATAAGTTTATTAGTCAAAGGTATATGCGTACCATGAAATGTGGCTTGGTGTCCGTTTGCAATAAAAAATATACTAAGAGCGAAAGCAAAATATCATGTATAAAAAAAATGTGTAAAATGGCTCGTCATGTTGAAAAAGCGTATTTAAGTATAAAATCATTTTTCAAATAAAACAGTCTCGCCCAACAGCGCTACGGTGTTTCATTGTTTGTAAACGACTGGAGGGAAGGTTTGGTAACAAGCTGTGTATAAAATGGTTAGAATCATGAAAAGTTGTAAGCATATAGCTTTTTATGCACTTGTCCAAACCTCATCCATCGTGCTAGTTTGCACACCTGATCTTATTGTTGTGTGGCCTTCTCAAAGCTTTTTTATCAGTTTCATACACATGGCCATGGAAAACTATGGTACAATAAAAAATGTGAGATTTGATAAAGCTACTAAAAAGTTGATGTACTAGAGAGATATTAGCGCTTAATTTAAAAAAAATCGATTTACTATATATAATCGCTGCTTAGCTTTCATCACAGTGATCTTTAAATTTTGACTTATTAGAGAGTTTTAGCACGGCGTATTCAGCTCGACGGCGTCGTATAAACGCTGTCGATTGTCACGTGATGCACACAAAAGTGTGACGTAGGACGGCGTTGTCATGAGGACGGTGTCAGTTTCGACGGCAAGGAGGCCTCCATGGCGTCGATAAAAACGCCGTCGGAAATCCCTTTTTTCAAGTGTTTCCAGAGCTTATAAATTTTCTTAATATTTTTATTTAGCTCTATAAACAACTTAACTCGGTTGGTTGACATTAGTATCACATTTTACACTAGAAATAACTTGTAAATAAATATTTAAGCCAAAGCATAAAAACTATAAATCTAGTTTCAAAGTATGCCAATGTTGACCAATGAAAATGCAGAATCTTGAAACAATTGCGCCGAGTTTGACTATTTGTGGCTGATATCCGGCAACTAACTAATGCGAGTAATACAATTACAGTAAAGAGAGAATGACTCCTAAATACAACGCCGTGCTAAAACCGGTTTGCGTAGTGAACCCGGTTCATGAGGACGCCGTCCACCGCGTCGACGCCGTCGAGCTGATAACTCGATGCTAAAACTCTCTATTGACTGTTTCCATATTTGAATGTCAACTTGTTGAATGTACATGTATGTATCTCTTTCTGCAAATGCCCAGATTATATAAGTTGATTTCACAAAGACTGTTTTCATGACAGGATATATACATGCATTATATCTGCATTTTTAAAACTTTCAAACTATGGGGGCGTACTAACTACTAATGTAGATAGTAATAAGCAACAAATCATCAAATAATTTTCCTTATAATAAATATGCATATTATTGCTTCAGTTACCCCTAAGTGCCGTATCTTAATGCTGCCTGATTACTGTTATCCAGATCAGTGCTATCTGGAACTTCAAACTATAAATGTTCGATGAATTATCATCTACATCACATATAGCTCTCTATGCAAACACGCTGCAAGATATATATCTATATCTTGCAGCATATATATCTATATAAATCAATTGATTGATCATGCAAACTCAAACTCTAACTACTACTTACCAAGCAGTATATGATAATTCAACATGCTGTCTATTGCAATACAGAGGCCAATGCAGCTCGAGATCAACTAATATGAGTTTATAGCTGATGGTAGACTCCTGTACATACACGCACATACTCAGTCGATGACACTTCCTGTCGAATTAGAAGCATCATTGTCAACAACCACAAAATGTATAATTTGGTAGCATTAACCAAGCATCCCTTTTGATGGGCTGCGTGGTTTTTATGCCATAAAGCAGCTGGGAAAATCAGATATACTCTATAATATTATATAATCTATGAACCAGCATAATATCCAAATGATAACAGGCAACCTATGTTGTGGTGAATAATTCCATACACATAATATTCTATGATGGTTCTTCTGCTTTTCGATAAGTTGCAGAACTTTCATCGCATTATCATATTGCAGAATAATTGCGGTAGATCGTATCTCCTGGTTTCAGGTTTCCATCGGATTGTATTCCTTCCGCAACTTGCTTTAATCTGTAAAGGTGACCTTTGTTCCTCTCTCTTACCAGTACCGATCATTCTCCAAAGTCTGGAGCAGTAACCAAACAAGCCGCGCATTAACATGTGAAAGCGTTTGTTCGAACTCCTCGGCATATCGAAGGGATCACTTCAATATAATAATGTAGTAACATTTTTTGTAGATATATGAAAACTGTCTGCATGGGCAAAAGCACTTTTTGCCAAAGAGTTGTGATGTGGTATTACACCGTTCCGGATGCACGGTTGTATACACTTTTTTGAATGTAAATATTGCCAGTAAAACTTACAGGATATGTGAAGTATTCACTACGACATATCGCCAATAATTAGCACTATTTAGCATATTGTGAAACGACAATTCCAGTGACAAGTTAAAGAC
>JAOQGN010080240.1:0-12262 GCA_027564295.1 Himantozoum antarcticum
ATGTGTTGTATTATATATTACTCAGCTTTTTGTAATCCACTTGAGCTGAAAGGATGTGGCTGCAGTCTCACCTTGGATCCGGAGAAAGTGAATGCAACATTAGAGAGTTTTAGCACGGAGTTGTCAGCTCGACGGCGTCGTACTCACGGCGTTTATTGTCATGTGATGCACACAAAAATGTGACATGGCACGGTGTCGCCAGGAAGAAGGCGTCAGATTCGACGGCTCTGAGCCCTGTATGGCGTTGATGGAAACGCCATCGTAAATCCTTTTTTTATTGTTTCCAGAGGTCTACCTCTTTCAGCTATAACTGTAGGTAAGAGAAAACAAATTCTAATTTGTTGTCTCGCTGTATTTCAATCTTTATAGCAATGCAACAACTTTTACTTCATGTGAACTTTAGCAATTTGTGACTTCTTGTAGAAATGAAGAGGCTCACAATGGTCCAGACAACTCAGAGGAGGATGCAGGAGAGCATGATGACGTGGTGAAAGCAGCACTAAACAAAGACAGCAGCAATCTAGAAGAGCTTTGCTATAAGGTGTTAAATAAGCAAAAGGAATACAAATCCAGGCAGAAACGTCTTCATAAGCAGATGAAGAAAGTACAAGAAGAATATAGAGCTATGAAAGCTTCACAGAGGGTGAGTAATATATGGTGTATCTGGTCGTATCTTGTTTGTTTTGTGTTGTTTTAGGTGGTATTCCAATAGCTAGTCGTGGGAAACCCAGCTGGCCTTAGGTATTTTAACCGCTGATCAGAACACAGGGACCAACTTTAGGGTCGGCAATATTGCCCGACATTTTGTAACAGAGAATTATTTTGACTGCAGCAGGAATTGAAATTAATATCACTTCACCTTGACCTCACAAGTGAAATGATATTAATTACTTAGCCATTCCTCTGCACTAATGACTACATACAATATATTTAAATTGACTACGGAGAAAATTAGTTGTGAATGACCACTAATGTTTGTCGAGTTATTTCAATGGAAAAGGGCTTTAAATTGCTTTTAGACTATATGCAGGTGTTTTTTCATCTCATCCACATACTTGATAGACCAATCAAACTATTTTGGCAATATGTTTGCTTCAATATAGCTGCCTCAACATGCCATTAAAATTCGGAACGTGTGTGAGACTGGTGTCGCATGCTCTTGCTAACTTGAAAGTTGCATTAGCTACGAGCGTACACAGATCTCTTGTATGAACGGTATACACAGATCTCTTGCATGAACGGTATTCTGTTACATATTGTGCTGCAAACAGCATTCTTACTAATTCACTTTGTTGGTTGAGATTATGCTTCATTCACCTTGTCATCACACCTTTACACAGACATGAAGAATAGCACGGCTCTGAATGCATATGTGTATAATTTTTTAATATTTGTTTGTGTCTAATTGCAGAATGGGAATGCCGCTGATGACTTTGGACCAACTAAGCAGCTCAGATTCCACTCAGTGGATGGTATTGAAGATGGTGAGGAGGTGTTAGCAAGGTGGTTGGACGAGGGGTGGTACTACAGGTGTCAGGTGAGCAGGTGTTAGCAAGGTGGTTAGCCGAGGAATGGTACTACAGGTGTCAGGTATAATAGCAAAGCACACCTAGTCATCTACGCGTCCTTGGCTACTAGTACTATTACTAGAAATGGCACATGCCTATACATTTCCTGCGCTGTTGGCTTGTAGTTTGCCCCACAGCATTTATCTTGGTTTGCAGCTGTTTGTCCTGTTGAGTGCAATGAGGCAGTTTAATTAGCTTAGTTCTAAGATGTGGTTTAGAGTTGGGACAGGATTGTCATTTATCTGGAGAGGACAACTTCTCAGTCTAGATATTTGTCTAACACACAGGCTATTTTCAACAGTTGCGAGTTTGCACCTACATGTACCTCTGTCTGTACTTCTGTTTTACGATAAAATGGAGTAAGAAAACCATATAAATAGTTTATCTGCAGCAACCTCTCATCCTAAACAGCCTATATGCTATCAGAATCCATTTTTATTTGTAGTCTTTGCCATTCTTACAACATTTTCATTTTGTGTGCGGTAGCATTTCAGTTTTTTCTACCAAACTCTTCTCTAGTGACAGAAATCTTTATTGCAGTTGCAGACACTAATTCATTGTTATCTCTTCACTGGTCATTTAACATTAGGTAGGATAAGGTCATTGATACGGTCATAAGGTCATTTAACATAAGGATTTTTTTTATTAATGGTGCTTATTTGCATTAGTGGGATTACATGTTGTGTCAAATTTCATTACAGGTTCAACGCAGAGTGAGTGAAAGGACCTACATGCTACAAGACAGCTGTGGTGATTTACAGCAAACATCTAGAGATGACATCATCACAGACAATGATGATAGCTCTGCTAAGATTAGTGAGCAAGCAGCTGTGATAGCTCGTCATCCCAACTACTACTTCAGGTAGATTAAACATTGCAATTGTCTTCTCTTTGAATTTTTTATCCAAGAGTGAACAACTTCAGCTAGGTCTTTTTGCCAATTAGTTTTAGTTGAATTTGTAAGCATACAGGTTTACAGTTTCATACTGCTGAGTCAAATTTTTACTTATACGCTTTACGGAGATGCTTATTGAGTGTTTCACATCTTTATAACATCTTTGAAGCACACAGATATTTGTTTCGCAACTTAATATATACTTTTAATATTAGAAGAAAATCTCATTCAATGATAAATTAATAAAATATGCACTTGTATTTATTTTGGTCAATGTAATTTCATATATGTGGTAGTTACTTTATAGCAGTGTGTTAGTGATCAAAAGCTAATAGACTATAATATGTTAATTCCTCCAAAGATTTTGCTTCCTAGGTAGCAAGTTCTAAATGATATCCCATACTTGACACTTTACATATATGCACACTTTACGTATATGCACACTTTATGTGCAACATTTATATACCAAACCCATAGAGTTTATATTGATTTAAATGTATAAATAATAAATAATGGGGATTTTGTCTTATATTTGACTCAAGGTTCAGTGCAGTAATTGCTCTAATATCATTCCACATTTAATTTTCACTTACGGCCTACAGGTTTTAGTCTCGTAGAAGGTTTTCTTCCTTACCAATCGAACTAATAATGCTAGTAATATTATTGCGCAGTGGATTTCCCTCTGCTTGCTCCTGGTGCTATTGGATTCATACTTAATATATTGGGCCTGGCGAGCACGATTTTATTACTATTGTTATTTATTCTAGCTGCCTTCAATGAAAGGAGCAGGTGTGTGGCAATTTTACAAGCCGATTATGCTGCTTTATTGTATCACAACATCTACCCATCAATATTTCTTACCACCATCATTACTCGTCACAGCTACAATTCCTAATGTGTATACACTGATCTCTTCTAGCTACGCACCTGCAATAGTAGATGAAGTGTTTGGAGACTACAGCTGTTCAGTGACATTCTATGATGGCACGCGTTCTATCATAGAGCGTGAAGACCTGTTCATCATAGAGCAAGATTCGTATGAGCGTGATGTCACGTACATACAGAAGTGTGAGGATGAGCTGGTAGGACAGGCTGTTGTAGCAAGGGACAACGAAACTGGAGAGTATAAACTAGGTACGTCTTTCTATAAACTACTATAAACTTTAAACCAGATAGGCAAGTCACTATCTCCAAATTACCGCTTCCTCAATGAACAGCCTGGCGATCATATAGGCAGTTTTGCCACTCTGGATCTGTAGCTATGATGCACAGTCGCACATTATAATATGCAGCGCATTACATGTATAATATGCAGCGCATTACATGTATAATATGCAGCGCATTACATGTATAATAATATGCTGCGCATTACATGTATGCAGCGCAATATGCAGCGCAATATGCAGCGCAATATGCAGCGCAATATGCAGCGCAATATGCAGCGCAATATGCAGCGCATTACATAATGCAGCACATTATAACATGCAGCACATCATAACATGCATCACATTATAATATGCAGCACATTATAACATGCAGCCCTTATAATATGCAGCACATTATAACATGCAGCACATACAAATGCTCAAATAATAGCACTCTGATAAGCTAATATGGTTGATATACAACTAGATCTGCAAGTCAATCAGCATGTGTTGGTTTATACTGCTTACTTTTTCCTGTGCTTCGTGACTGCACATGTACTCTCAACATCACATTAATTATCTATTAATTACACTTAACAACTTTGCTATTAAAAGTCAAACAAAGCCGAAGACAAAGTTGTCTACTCGGCCTTCAATGTGATGTTGCTCTTCTTTGTTTGCAACCTGCCTTTAACATAAAAAGTTACATTGGGGTTCATTAAAAGTCCGGAGTCGTTTATCCTGTCAATATGCTGTTCAATCAGAACCTGCGGCAAGTATGCTGCCTACAAGTAATGATAATCCACTCACCCACATAAAAGTACAACATCAGTGAACCTTTTGACTAGATTATTGTTCATGACCAGAAGGTCCTGAGTTCGAATCCCAGACGATTTACCCTGTTGTGAAGGAGAGCTCTTCATTTCACACCTAGCTTCTGCTGCTCATACAAGCTTAAGAGGCGTGTCAAATCGGGAGCAAGAGTACAGCAGTAACACATAAATAAACAAAACCTTTACCATTGAATTGATTTCTAGTAAAGAAGCTTGCCATTACATACTGTGTAGTGGGTTGTACAGTTACCATAGAATAAACTCTCTTCGATAGTTGGTTGGCATGGTTGGCATGACTGGTATGGTTGGTTAGGTGGTAATCCTATAGCAGAGATAATCAAGGAAAACCCACCTGACCGCTAGTATTTTACCTGCTGATCAGAATACTGGGAGCAACTTTATAGGGTTAAGAATCTGGCCTAAATATTCTTAGCCGAGAATTTGTTTCACTGCATTGGGAATAGAACCCAGAACCTCACAAAGGAGGTGCCATGATCGTAGCCACTTGACCATCTCTGACCCCTAGTGCTGTGACCATCTCTGACCCCTAGTGCTGTGACCATCTCTGACCCCTAGTGATGTGACCATCTCTGACCCCTAGTGCCGTGACCATCTCTGACCCCTAGTGCTGTGACCATCTCTGACCCCAAGTGCTGTTACCATCCCTACTCCCTACTAGTTGAATAGATAGTTGGATATATAACTTCTTGTTGCTTGCAGGCACAATCGTATCTAAGCACCGTTACCGACAGTACAATGTAGAATTTACAGATGGACATAGAGGCAAACAGTCATGTATACATATATTCGGAGTGTTCAGCAAGCAATACACCTTCAACATTGGAGACCATTGTCTGAGTGTATGTGACGACAAGCTCCTGTCCTACCTTCCTGGTATAGTGACTTGTAAAACTAAAACTGGAGTAGATGTTACATTTGTGGACGGGTCAAAGTAAGTGTATACGGTCTGGAAGTTGTGTACGCTCGTGATGAACTGAAAATTCCATGGAACCCTTTTCCAAGGGGAATAACCCCAATTGTGGATGGGGTCTGTGGTTTGGGGGAAATTCCCTTTCTCAATTATCGGGGTGTAACAGGATGTAATTTTCAGTCTTACGTGCACCATGTTTATTTAGCTCCCACCTGTTGTTGCTGGCTGAGAAATGTTTTAGCTAGATATGAAAATGCTAAATGAAAATGAAAAAAGGGTAAACTTACTAGTGTATACACTGGTGTATACAGGTGTCTGTACACTGTCACGAAATGTAAGTTTGCCGAAAAAAGAAAAGCTCACTATTGTAAAATAAATTTATAGTACGCTTTCTCGGTATAAACCGATGTATGTATCATAATAGTTTGTAAAATAATGCATTTAGGCAATGGCTAGCCTAGAACCCAAACTTTCACTCATTTAGCCAATGCTTGCTGTTATCTGTCAAAAGAACATCCTGGATATGTCATTATATTTCAGCAACATCCATTTATTGTATTTATGAGCACACTTGATGGTATTCGACATTATAAATGATAATTGAAGACACGAAAGATTGAGAAAGTTTCCAGTGGTGGTGTCCGTGGTGCAGCTTGTCACTCTGGGTCACTCTGGTTTTTCCCCAACTCTACACAACGAGTTGTATGTTTTATCATTGCCCTCAATGCTGCAACATTTCCCAATGCGCTGATGCTTTCTTAATTAGCTCTGCTACTGGATTAGGACTTAAAAATATACCTGGTAACCAAGAAGACTATATTATTTATAGTATTTTAGGCATATTCGGACAGCAACCGCGTTTTCAGGGGCATAAAAACTAAATGGCTACTTTCCGAAAACTTTAAAATGTCCACTTTATTGTTATTAATTAATTGTTAAATTAGTATATTAATTTATTAAAAAGTATAAATTCAACTTACCGGTCCCGCAGTCAATATCAACCATTCAACGTAGCACATTGCTATTACGTTACCAGCGGGCTGCCCCCTTGTTACCAGCGGGCTGCCCCCTTGTTAGTCAATGGGGTATGAAATAGGCACAGAGGCCGCAATCTGCGCGAAAGCCAACTGGCCTACCTCAGATAGTTCAGAATGTGTTCGGACAACGTTATGTTAATTTATGATATTTGATATATATTTTCTTGCACAAGGAACCACAAATTAGCCGTTCCTAGAACGCATGCACTTTTAGATTATTTTTGATTGTTTTAGTTATTTTCATATTTTCATTTAATCAATTCTAAATGAGGGTTCATGAACATCCACCTTTTCGCCTCTTGTTCAGCTAATAAATTCTATAATTAATACTATTAAGGTTGTTATATCATTGACAGTTTTCCTCACTGAGCTATTGCATTCAGCTAATTGTTTTGCTATTATAATATTGTTAGGCAGAAGAATGTACACTCCCTGAAGTCTTTCTGGATATCACACAGCTACTATGAGGCAGCAGACACGTACTATAGTAATAGAAATACCAGATCTAGAACGCCAACACCCGTCTCAAGATCTAGATCTCCACCCACCACAAGATCTAGATCTCCGCCCATCTCAAGATCTAGAACTCCACCCATCTCAAGATCTAGAACTCCACCCACTCCATCATCACCCAGCTATGATAGCAACTGATGAGATAGACTCTATATACAGTAAGACTGATAAACAGCGTTCATACCTTTGCCTGGTGACACTGACAATATTCTGGCTTTAAGTTCTCTTGCAATTATTGTGTTAAACACAATAAAGACAAAAAAAGTGTGATTTTAAGATATCATCAATTTAAAACGGTAAATGCCAGGATATATACAGTGTATTTCTGGTACGAATATGTGGTGTAGTCAATATGCTGGATGCTGCAAAAAAAATTGTAATTACAAATAATTACCACGGTGACCTTTGATATGTTGTTATTTATTTTTTGTATTGCTTAACTGAAATTCACAATCATGTTATTGTTTGGTTTTCTGCATTGTTATATTGGACCAGCCACAATCACTGCCAATGTTGTTACGTCCATTGTGTGTCCTTTCGCTCAGCATCAATAAGGTGTTTGACGACCATTTTACGCTAGTTGTATTGCAAAACTATAAATATTTTTATGTTTTGGAGGTGTTTTCACATGTTGATTATATTATATTTCTGTCCAATTTAACTGGTCAATGCTTATAGCCTACATGTTATTTTCTGTCCACTGCATTGTGTTCTTTGGCTACTTTATGCAGTTGTTAATTGTTATGCTACTCGTTTGTTCCATTTATTTTAGCTATTCATTTTATCCTTTTTCTTTAATACCTCAGGTTAAAAATTATTAATCACTTTTACTAAACGTTGAACAGTTTTTTTTAAATTTATCTCTGGACATGATAATTATAGTTTTTTTTTGCCACTGACCTATAAACAGACAGGTAGTCTAATGATGACAGTCGGTACATCGTAGCATGGTGTCTAATGATGACAGTCGGTACATCGTAGCATGGTGTCTAATGATGACAGTCGGTACAGCGTAGCATGGTGTCTTATGATGACAGTCGGTACAGCGTAGCATGGTGTCTATTTTCATTCTAAACAAACAGGCTCAGCTGTAATTGTGGTCTTTTTATGCTAGGGGCTAGGGCTATTTTTCTCTTGCTGTGCATAGATATAGCACAAGGATTGCGTTGAGTCATTGGTTGCCACTATTGTATGACTTGGTTGTTATACACGACTATTTTTGCTGTTTTCTGCTATCGTACATGAATATTGAATATGTATAGTAAATAACTATTCATGATTCATAGAATCATGAATAGTTATGATTGACACTTTGACATGGATCATGATTGACACTTTCTTCATGGATTTTATACATTTAAAAACGCATTAATTATTGCAACTGCAATACAAAGTGGGTATCATATTAGTCTATTTTCTAAATTATAGCCAATACAGTATCTTTACTGTTTCGTATGTGTGCTACTTGTAATATAATTTATGATATGCAAATCACTTTTATAGTATCTGTGTAAAAATCCATGGCTTAATTTTTCTTCATCCTTTAGAACAATAAAATAAAGTTTCTGACACTCTGCATGATACTGGATTAGTAATTTTGCCTCCATCTTGGCTTGATATGTTTGTTAGCGGAACGAAATCTGTGTCAAGGTTTACTTTATGCTAATGGTTAGCCACGCTAATCGCATGTTTCCACCAAAGTTTAGTCTATATGATATAAATTATAATATAAATATAAATTATTCAAATTTACCATATAAAATATTAGATTCGAATTTATAAATTTGGTTAATCAAGCTTTGATCAAATTTGTATTTGTACATTCTTATTTTAGAGCCACTTTGGTAAAAAAAAGCAATATTTCAATTTTGAGAATGTACATGTAAGTGACTGTAATATACATGTAAGTGACTGTAACATACATGTAAGTGACTGTAATATACATGTAATAAGTGACTGTAATATACATGTAAGTGACTGTAATATACATGTAAGTGACTGTAATATACATGTAATAAGTGACAGTAATATACATGTAAGTGACTGTAATATACATGTAAGTGACTGTAATATGCATGTAATAAGTGACTGTAATATACATGTAAGTGACTGTAATATACATGTAAGTGACTGTAATATACATGTAAGTGACTGTAATATACATGTAAGTGACTGTTCTTTTCGGCAACAATAATTATATTAACGGATAAACCATTCTAATATTATTTTTATTATAATATATAATTTTGACAGAAGGCAAAACACAATTATATAATCACATTTAAAGCATGATATAACTCTGATTTCCTTCCAAGTATGCGGGTGAAGACTGAAAAGTTCTCCCAATACTTGGGTCCACAAGAAGTACGATTACCATTATCGATAGCATAAATACCAAATACCAAATTAATATTCAGTCTAAATTCAAATTCCTGCAATACTAATTTAGCTCCTAAAGATTAGTATAATTCAACATAATATTAAACATGAGCAGTACTTTCTGCTTGCATGAAAATGGAGAATATAGTTGTCGTAAATTTTGGTTGTCCAACAAAACTTTTATGGATTTTGTTGACTGAAATACGCCTTCGTTCTGTGGACAGAATGTAGGATCTCCATAGAATAACAGAATTTCCATCAACATCCGCATGTAATTGCTCCGTTGGCTGCTTATGGAAATTGATCTGCTCCACGACTCAACTTAAGTTTTCATAGTGTTCTCATAACCGTAGTGCTTACGATCTGATATTATAGATGGGGAAGATAAGCTTCTACGGGAAAGCATGCCTGGTGGATTTCTGGTGTGCTTTCGAACGACAGATAAAATCTTCTTAAAAATGGCTTCATTATCATCTTTGTTTACTGCTTCTGTATCGAGAGTATCTGTAGAGATGGGAGCCTAAATCGGTATAATTCAACAGATGAAAATAAGATATATAATGCTAATGGTGAAAGGATATATTTATATTTTGCTTATATATCACTTCATGAAACTGACCGACAGTTATCTCGAAGCAGCAGAGATAACTAATTGTTGCTCCTCAAGTGCCGCCACCCACTACAAACGTTCTTTCCAATATTTATTCTTTTAACCTTAAATATCTGAATAGCAATGAGCCATAGCATAGTGCACAAGACTGGTGTCAAATGCTCATTTTTATTTTTAAAAGTGAACTGTGCTAGACATGCAAGCAAGACAAAGACTACAGCTAAGAACTACTTAAACATGTCTACTTGAACATGAAGTACTTGAAAAATCAAAATAATTGGTGGTTTGTTTTCTCTATCAATTATTGAGTATTCATTGTTCCCTTGGATAAGAATAACTTCACTAAAGAGCGAATCATTGATTGAGTATTAGATTGCTGGTACATAGAAATGCCAAGCATTATATAAATGTGTGATTACAATATGATCATAAAATGTGTATATAATTTATATGGATTTAAAATCATAACATTATGAAAACGTCGTATAAAAAGTATTTATCATGGTACCAAGAGTGAGCAAAAGAGCTGCATAACTGTATAAAAATGGATCTGTCATTTGTCAACATCTTGCTAAGTGTGCTGCCCTTAGCTTGTTCTCGGCTGTTTGGCTATAGGAGTGGCTCGAAGGGGAGGAGAGAGAAGATCTTCTTAACCTCCACCTTTTCTGATCCCCTCCCACCACTAAAGAGCCTGGAACAGGCTATACCCCACTCATGTGTTGCATATGAAATAGATCTCATCTTAGAATGCAAGCATTGGCTCAACAGACTTACCTCCTCTTCTGGTGTGCCATCCTCCTCATCATTAATTACAGAAACAGGCAAGATGTCTGATGGCTCCTCCAATGGCTGTTCAAACAGGTACACCTTATCTTCACGATTTATAATATACTTAGGTAGTGGAGACAACCTTGAAATCTTTGCACCATTAGCCAATTTTTCTAGTGACACCTACAACAGTTGAGAAAGTGAGAACATACAATTACCAACAGCAACTTTAGTCTACAAGAAAGAAATCATAATTATGTTCAAGTTTGACGGACAATCTTCAGCAAATTTCCTTTTCAGTTTGGTCGGTGTGACCTAAACTAAATTCCCAATTTCCAGTTTTGGTAACCAAAACTTCAACCCCAAAATCCCAACTCCAAACCCCAAGATGGAAGTTTAAGTCAAGATGACTGAACTGACAACTAATATTACCCAATATTCTTCCATTTACAAACCCACACAATGTACAAGAAGATCTAGTCTGCAATCAATGTTTCCATATCATTCCTCTATCCATTTCTGTCCTACAGTGTCCTTGAAGTGAATGTTGTATGCAGGTGGATAAATGTACATTGTATGTACAGAGTGTGAACAATGCATATCTCCTAAACAACTTGATCGTGAGGATAAAACACTCCATTTAATCAGCTAGTTGTGCCAACAGTTTGCCTTCAGTTAATCGATTTTAATAGGGAATACTTTTAGAAATAGATACCTTATGAGTTACATCCAACCAATGGTAGTAGACATAATTTATATTCTTACTTGTTCTTGAGTGAAACCCACAGTATTGAAAGATCGATCACATACATGTATCTACATGTAGGTATGCAACAATATTGTACCTTTCGCTCATAAACAGCTTTGATTTCCAGTTGGTTCAGTAGGGTGAAAATGTCTTCCATTATATTCTCCACGCTAAAAATTAAAAGCCAATATCAATAACAGTATTGTCACGTTATGGGTAAATTTGGAATAGAGGCCATAATTACTATTATTTACATCAATTAGTGTTATAGAATAACCAGAATAGAATAACCGGTAAATAACCAGTAGACAACCGGTAGATAACCGGTAAATAACCGGTTATAATAGAATAACCAGTTAATGGGTACCGTAAATAGTGTTACACAAGTTTCGCCATAAAGATAGATGTTATTCTGGTAGGAAAGACGTTTTATGCAGATTCTTACTCGTTTCAAGAAACCTTACCAATCTGGGTTCATGGATCAGATTTTGGAACAATTACCATGCATTGTCACAATATAAATGTAGGATTTAGTTCATTTGCTAATGTTTTATTCCAGACTATATTTTAATTGAATCTCTTCTCAGCTGTAAATTACCACCTCATTCATTTATTTGATACTTACTTTACTTACTATTTTATCACTTCCATTTTCATAATACATGTACATATATCAATACATACATAATACATGTACATATATCAATACATACATAATACATGTACATATATCTACATAATACATGTACATATATCTACATAATACATGTACATATATCAATACATACATAATACATGTACATATATCAATACATACATAATACATGTACATATA
>JAOQGN010080350.1:0-12260 GCA_027564295.1 Himantozoum antarcticum
AGTAGGAAAAGCAAGTACAGAGTAAGACAAGACAGTAACAAATGCTTGCACAAAAATTACTAACAAATAATACAAAGCATACTCTTGCCTTGCTCAAGCACTGGAGTACTACCTTGCTATACATCTGCAGGCTGGTAAGACTTTACAGGACATTAATATAATTGCATTATTACCAGCCTTGCCCTTCTCATTATTGTAATGTCATTGTTTACCTTTTAATGTTTTGCTAGGTCGGCCTGTCCGACCTAGCCACGCCCACTCTTTTCGATATATATATAGAGCCTTTTGCTCACAGTGGGCATCATTCATTCTTAGCTTGTTGTAGGGACACATGATCCTTTTTTGATACTTGGCGATTCTAAAAAGTCTTTTATTGTTAAACTGTTAATTATCTTTCTTGTATTTGTAATGTGTGACCTGGCACCCTCCCCCTCTTCCCTCCTTTTTCACTACTGAGCCCAGTAGTAGCCCTCTCCAGACGACCCCTCCCAGGTCGTACTTGGTCGACCCTTTAGTGTAATTGTGGCATCTGGCCCTCTCCTCCACCCCTTCCCTATTGCCTGGGCTCCATAATAATCTTTCCCCCATCCTCCCAGTGGGGGTAAAATTATTACAATATTAGTAGGCATGCACAACAAATGTATGAACAGGAACTGTTTGAAGTAATAACGGGAGAAATTTCAAATCAACAGACATCAAGTATCATGCAACACATTGATATATCACACTGCTATATTACAATGTATTTATAGGCCCAATTTGTCAGCATAATAAGACATTGGGAGTTGCCTGTCCTCAAGCTAACCCTCAAAAGGTACTTCTCATTCTCCATGGCCGCCATAGACGGATATTTCACAATAAGCACAGTAGGGCAGCATTGGTATTAACAGTGCTCAAAGTCAGGGGGTACACCCGGGGATACTCCATACCCCCACCATAAAATCAGGGGATATCCAGGTCCACCGTACCCCAACCACCATGTTTTTCAGAGCAAAATTGCAACTCAACATTAGGAGTTGCTCATTGTAACCTAGCAACAAATTGCATACTAAGAACTACATCTTACAAAAATGCTGCGCCCTTTCCATACCCTCCCTACTGGCCCTGCATACGCCTGCGAACTATGACAAAGTATTTAGGGACCCCCAGCTAGTACACTAGACTTTGACCACTGGATATTGATATATATTTACATATTATTATTATATGGACATATCTTTCTGTTTCAGTGACAAGCTGTCCCATTGATTTATACTTATTACTGCCTCTCAATAGGCTCAATACAGCACTGATACGGGAAGGTATGTCCATAACAATTCCTCTGGCAGTTGAAAGTTATTCGTAAAGGTAAAAATCTTTAACTGATAAGTTATATTTCCAACACTAATATAAAACTTGGTAACTTATCTCACTATATCTCATATAAGGGAGATAATTTGTTTTAGCAGCTGCAGTGGGCAGCATAGTATAATGCATGCACATTTTCACAGTACGTTTGCATTTATGACGCGTTAAACTTACCTATCTTGAATGACGATTACCAAGGAAAGGTGTCTGTAAATTGTACAGGCTACAAGTGCAACTTACATCAACTGGATTACATGTACATGTATTATTATCATTATTTGTATTACTATTATTTATTTATTTTCTTAATATAGGAGGCCAAGCCATGAGAACACATATTTGTATATGTATCAGCTATCAGTAACTTGACGGTAACAAGAGCCACCCTGGCTACTCGTACGAAAGGTGGCCTCTGGGTCTTGTGTAGGAGCTCTGGGGTGTTGTGTACTTGAACCGTTGTTTATAGCATATGAGGCCTAAGGGATTTCATTTGATGAGCTGATCACATTTATAGCTACAAGTAGCTAATCAAGTCCCTGCCCAACGACATAAGGAAATTGACATTAGTAACAGGCGGGGTCAAACAACTCCTACTATATATTCCTTGTTTGTTTTAATTTGCTGTAAACAATCAAAGATTGATAGCAATTAATTATGTGAGCCTTGCGTGACGTGTGATAGAATGTAATGTCACATGATAAGCGCACGACAGGTCCGAGGTAGGGATCAAATAGCACCCAATACCATACAGTTCACTTTTTGATATCCCAAATTTATTACAGTAGATTGACAACGACATGATATTACCAAGCCTCAGTATTGATATATTCATAGATTTATTAAAACAGTAATTAGTAATTTGTATAATACAAAATAATTTGTCTTGATGGCCGAATGGTTAAACTGCTTGGCTGCTTTCAAGCTATCTGCAAGGATCACAGGCTCCAATCCCATCAATAATTAAGCCAAGCTCCAGTCATTATTCAGAGAGCAAATCTGGCTTCGGTCTTTCATGATAATTTATCACTTTTTAGACTTCTACAGATTTTAACATTCAATAAAGTCAAAGAAAAAAGTCTGATATGATTTGTAGCTGGAGGACAAGCAAACAAGTCTGATATGATTTGTAGCTGGAGGACAAGCAAACAAACAGGTGATAGGTCGGGAAGGTTAAAGAGGCAAAGCACTGGATTAACTTGGTAATAATTTTGGTTTTATAATTCTGTCTTTTGGAATGTTATAACACTTTTCAGAATAAAAGGGCTCGTATTTCCCTCCGCTCCTTCACCTTTGCCTGACTAAAATAATTTGCGTAACATTGATTGTGTTAAAATGTTAAATTGATTGAAAATAATATTGCTTAATTTTTCATAAGCAAACTTTCTGTGTAAAATTTACAAAAATAAATGTGATGAATAACATTGCTGTGCTTTTATTAAAATTCAATCAAGCTGTTGACCTTGCAGACATGCATGCCACATGAAATTAAACTAAAAGCCTGGTGATTTGATACAATATATAGAACAGCCTTAGCTACAGCCTTAGCTACAGCCTTACAGCCTGCAAAGTAGCCAATGTCTCATCCGATATTGAAGAAGCCAGTTATATCTCCCAACAATTCACCAGAGATATCCTTCACAGGCTAAAACACATGGCACAAAAACAATGAAATATTATATTAGAGAGAACCATCCGTTGCATTCTGATTCATCTCACTAAGCCAAAGTTAGTAAGCTGATGGTTTGATGTCAGATTCACGTACAATCAAGGAAACCAATTTTATCTTTAATGGATGAGGTACTGAAGGGTGGAGAATGAGAAGCACTCTCTGTCGACCCAAAAACTTTGAGATTAATGAGTTAAATCTTTTAGTTTATTTAACAAACAGCATTTTTTTGTTTTAAGCAAAAGAAATATACCAGCAAATTATCCACCACATCTCTCATACTATTATACATGCATATTACGTTCTCATAGCCCAGTCATGCAGCACCAACCACTAACCAAAAGCTAGACAAAAAGATTAGACTTGCATCATAATTTTTATCGGATTTAAATTGAAACCCAAGACGCAAGTTAAATTTGATGCCTGCAAGCATTAGTCTACAACTCTCAATATGCAGGAATCATCTTCCCTTACCAGAGTCTGAACTAGAGTGAAAAGATAACTCCCCAACCAAAAATAAACCAACATAAGAGTACAGTTGAAAGTATTTGTAGGGAGGGTGGATAGACTGATTACCAGTTGACGACAACCAGCAACCGTAACCATACCACAGGAATTACAAGTTATCGCATCTATTTGTATGCAAGCAACTTACCAGAGTGAATGTTTTTTAGCTTTGATTCTTGGTTAACTCCCGGTTTTTGGCTATCATATATTGTCAATAAATAAATGCCAAAGGTCAAGCAATTTGAGGCAGACCCAAGCAGGTTTGTATGAAATAATATACATAATGTATAATAATTATAATACCGGCATATATTGTATAATATAACGTATATGGTGTAATCCACAATGTCTTCAGAGAATTTTAGCGAGCATTGCCTAGTAACAAGTAATACGGGATGAAAACTGTTGTGGGTTAAAAAATCGGCCTTTTCATTGTGCCTAAATCACTAAACGCTTCTACTTGTGTGGTGTTCAATTACACAAAAATGCATAATTTCTGGTGGTCTAAGAGCGAAGAATGATTTGAGCCTCAAATATATGCATAAAAAAGGGTCTTGGTTGGTCTGTTTCTCTCACAAACTCCCCGAGTTTATTCAAACAACAAAGTACAAAGACAATCCCAATAAACCACATTTAAAGACTATGAAATGCTTGATGCTCAGATGCAAACTTACAAATTTCTTTTTAATGACAGCTTGTAGTTGAAAGTTGTATGAGCGTCTATGACCCTTGGCTTGCTTCATAACATGGGGCATTAGTTCAGTACCAAACATCCGGAGTGTGGCCTTCTGTACCTCACCTTTGTGATCAGAGTCGTCCTCACTTTCCTAAAGTCACAGAAACAGAACACAACTGTTCAACAGAACTGTTGAACAGAAAGACATCACTTTACCGCTGACTATGATGGTCAGTGGGCTGCCTAACGAATTACTAGAGATCACTTTACCGCTGACTATGATGGTCAGTGGGCTGCCTAACGAATTATTAGAGATCACTTTACCGCTGACTATGATGGTCAGCCTAACGAATTATTAGACATGTTGTGATTCACTACTTTGGAAAGATTTGATACTGATTGAGATAATCTAATCTAAAAGCCAGTCCAATTCAGTCAGAATCCAAACGGTTCTAAGCTAATAATATGAAATTTGGGAATTATGAGAATCGGAATAGCTATCGTGAGCCCAATGAGTGCATTAAATATTGGTAACATCTCAATTAATAGGTGTGGGTTTCCAACATCAGTACGACGAGTTTTGATGTATTATTATAGATATAGTTATAGTTACAGTTACAGTTACAGTTACAGTTACAGTTACAGTTACAGTTACAGTTACAGTTACAGTTACAGTTACAGTTATAGTACTGTAAAGTAAAGATACTGTTAAAGTACTGTAAACGGGAAACAAACTAACCAATTTAGCACAATTCAGATACAGGGGAATTTTGTCCATATCAGGATCAGTTCAGAAGCAGAGAATCTGAAGTGGGACATCTCTACCAATCACCATTGGTACTGGCTTTTCCACCAATAGCTATGGGGCTCCCCGTATTTTACCGAATACTGAAGATAGGCTGTTTTTAAGTGTGAAGATTGTGAAGATTTGTATGCTAACTGTGAACAAATGAAGACACCTCTGATTGTCTAAGTGTGAAGATTGTGAAGTCTTACATGAAGACACCTCTGATGGTCTTAAGTGTGAAGATTTGTATGCTAACTGTGAAGAAAGTGAAGCCTGGCCCTATTGGGGGAACCCCAACTATGGAGAGTGTGCAATTCAGAGAATGGAGTTTGGATAGGACTGAATCACTGCCTATTGTAGTGGTGAGTAATGTTGCTTGAGCACTTGATGAAAAACTCCCAACCAACAATTGATTATCCAAATTGAGTTTCTGCAAACTGAGAGGCGATTCAGCTCAAGCGACTGCAGTTACAAAACTTTCAGACATAATTCGACTACAACACACAACCTATGTGACAGATCACAAACTACAATATGAGCACCCAGTAACCAGAGACCAGAAAGTATTCTGGTTCCATGATAATACAGAAACACATTTTTAATGAAGTACAAAATTACAGATGGGCCACTAGGCAAAAGTACAGCTAGGCCATTTTTACAATCGTCATAATTATGACAAATACTTATTTGAAAATATTTTATTAAATGTACAAAATACTCAAAAACATTTACGTATTTACATTTCAGACTGATAGAAAGCTGAAAAGCAGTTGCTAGATAGTGTGGAGTGAAGCACCCAGTAGCATAGGCCAGGAGTAGAAGAGTCAATCACTTTTTGCACTCAGATAACATCCACCTGCTCACTTAAAGCAAGGCAGATGTCACAATAACCACCTTTTCAAAAATTAACCGAATGGAACAGCATTGTTGATTGAAATTGGCAGTTTAAGCTAAAATACTTTCACCACCTCTTCGTACAATGTATGGAAATTTTTACATTCTATTGCTCGCTCTTGTAAAAGCGGAACTACGCCATTTGCAAACTGGTGTGGTGAGCTGAGTAGAAACCAGCACAACAGTCACGTCAAGAGTGTGTATATGTCACCACTTGCTTACAACAATTTCCAACTATATCGGTACGCCTAATTAAACAGATCGGAAAACCTCCGCCTCTTTGCTGGAGCTACGCCTAATCGATACCACCAGATGACAAACTATAATAAGTTAATAATTTATTCTAGGCAAATAAAGAATATGTATTCCTTTTCTGTAACATGAATATCAGGTAATAATACCATCCCATATCCATATAAATTAATAATTATACTAAAATGGAAAAGTGTAGTAGAAAATATCAAAAACACACACAAGGGTAACGCAACACTGTAGTTTAACATCGCATGTAAATACAGCATTGACAGCAATTGACGGTTCCTATCCAATTTTCAAAATATTAATAAATTAAATTTCATTTCTTCATAATAATATACATGTAATATATTACATTGTGATTAGCATAATATACAATGCTGGCTCCATTCCAACTGGTTGAAATGGAAAATTATTATATGGCAGCGTGGACTAAAGCGGCGGACTGTCAACCGTAAAGTTGTGGGTTTAGATCTCGTGGTGGCCCTCCGTTATCTAAGTGTAGCCAAGTCTGCTAGATGTTTGTGAAGGGCATCCAGTATTTTATGTAGTGTAAGGCTCAATTCAGCAATTTTAGGTTGGAAGGCCGCACAACCCCAAAGTATGCTTGTATCCAGTGCCTGCGACAAGCCATGCTACTGAGCATATGAGCCTCCTTTCTGATTTAGGTATTTTTAATTACACATGTATTATTTATATTGATTAACGATGAAGATAAACAAGCAAAACAAAAACCCAGTGACCAGGGGGAGATAACTATTTAGCAGCTCTGCTATACAGATGTATGAAGTGGTATTTAACTAATCCAACTAATTAGTATTATTATTAACATCACTATATTTACTTATGTCAATTTCTGTCACTTTACATTGAAAAGGTGTTTAACAATTAGGAAGCAATGCACACCTCATTGAAATATAGCAACCAGATTTTGCATGCACATATTTATTGTTCCTGTTCAAACACAACATGCCTATAAATGAATAACGTGCCGATATTATCCAAGGACTTTTCAAAGGGTAACTACCCAGTATGTCATAATGTGAATATAAATATCTAAAGAAGCTAATGATGGCAGTCATACACACTAATCACTAGTGAAAATATAATATCAGCACTTTGGTTTAGCTTCGCTTTAAAATCTGCAGACATAGTTCCCAAATGCATCTCTTTCCAATGCCAATACAGGTGAGATGAACACTCAACCTCACTGCAGCTCACCATTCAACCATCACCAATCCTGAAGCCTTACTGAACACTAGTGGTACTAAATGTAATCAATTAATAAATTATAAGCTACTAAATGTAATCAATTAATAAATTATAAAAGGCATGTAGACAGTGAAACACCAATATCATACCCACACCATGCATACAGCAGAATATACCTTTTGAGGAAGTTTCCTCAGAAGCCTGATTCATATTGTTAAAGACGATATTCACACGGTTGTATTAGACACCACTAAAGAGGCATGAAAAGTGCATTTTAAAAAAAATGATATCCTAAATTGGAGGATGATAGATGAAAGAGATAAACACCACTTTGGTGCATATCGTGTGAATTTACAGCATCTGAATTTTGACAATTACCTGAAGTTCCAACTAGCACAGCAGCGGTTATATCTCATTACGATTTATAAACAGCATACCGGTGCCGACATCACCTGATACTAGGTTGGATGTGCTAATTTATCACAAAAATCTATTTAGTCTTAGAATTTTCAATTTTTACTTCATTGATTCCGGATTTACGTCTTTCTTTTATTGGTAGTTTCCGATATATATTTATTAGATTGAAATTCAAGCAACCAAATTCCAAACACATACTATAGATTTATTTCTAGTTACGATTGGATTCATTTTGCCTTGTAGACCAGTTATATGTTAATCCATTGATTCCCTATTCCACATTATTGGCCATTATTATAAATACAAACCCAGAAACAATTACTCAAGTTAGACTGGGTTCAGTCTAACTGAACCCAGTACCCATGGGAGTTGCTCTCCCTTGGGAGTATATTTTTGTTGAGGTGTAGACTGGGGTCAATATGTTCTTCATAATGTACCTAAACCAATGTATTTCTATGAAATATGGATTACAAACTATTTATTTCTGTATTTATGAGAATAGAAAAAAATTACATCTTTTAATTTCATTTAACTACAGAGAATATCTTCTTTATCAATCTTAAAGGGATAGTTCACATTGGAGACTTGTGAACTATCCCTTTACATTCTGGTGCATTATTGCCATTACTGTGTTCTTGCTAGAATAAATTTTCCACCATATCGCCTGATATGGTGGAAAATCAGGCGATATCAGGCGGTGGAAAATCAGGCACCACATTTTGGTTCCAATTTCCGTGAAATATATAGTAGATCGCGGAAATTGGAACCAAGATGTGGCGCATACGCGTATGTGTAAACACTATATAGGGAGAACTGGGGTGTCGCTATTTCCCACTTATAAAGACATCGTTTATTGCGGGTGTATGAAGAGATGCCCCTGGAATATACTTTCATGCAATGAAATCATTCTAAGCAGCGGAAATAAGGTCAAATATATGACGTTTTCGATTTTCCAGATTGTTGGGTAACAACGTTTTATTGCCGGAAGGAGACAACTTCTCCAATATCTGTCGAAAATTGTTGAAAACATGCCTTACAAATTCTAATACTGTGAGCTTGCCTGTGGTCCAATCCTAGCAAATTAGGTATCAAACGACAGCTGAAACATCGATTGACCATTATATGGTGGCAAATTTATTCTAGTAAGAACACAGTAATGGCAATAATGCACCACATATAGCCTCCAATGTGAACTATCCCTTTAATAAGGGAAAAGTTGCAGAAAGTGGTGGTTATTGTAATACTTAGCAAAACAAAGATTGATACAGATTCTATTATGTTATGGTAAGCGCTAGTGAGAATTTTTTTTTTTATCTATATTTATATAATGTATGTTCTAAGTAAGATAAGACCAGGGGTGCATATAACAAAAAAAAACACACCCTACATTTTCAGAATTTTACACCCTACATTGTCAATTTTACACCCTACATCTTATTTTAGAAAAAAATTCCAGTTTGAAACTGTTAAAATCACTGTAAAATTGCAATTTAGAGGTTGTATCGCTAAAATGCCCATAGAAAGAGTTATAATTAAGTTAGAAAGGTAGGGGTTTCACCATTGGAAAGCCAAGAAATTTCCCTACAAGATGAAGCCATGCACAATATGTCTTATTGTTGTGACCCTTATATACGCCCCTGGATAAGACCTTAGTAGCTGACTAATGATATAATTATCTGTCGTATTATGGGTAATGAGTATTATATTAATATGATGGGAGCAATTATAGACCTAATAGACTAAATTATGAAATCAAGAGGTAAGATTATTTATAAAACAAACAACAATTTTATGCAAGCTATAACATGAACATGAGGTGTCTTTTGAGCTGTATTTGGAATGAAGCAAGAGAATGTTTTGGGAGAGAATTGTATCTGTTGACAAAGAACAATTCGAGTTCGTTGAGGTGTAATGATCTTCGCAGCTATGTTGTTGCTTGTCCGAGAATGGTCATTAGAAGGTTGGAAATACTCTGACAGGCATGGGGGGGGGGGGGCAAAGATTGTTCACAATAGTGTGCATTTAGGCAAGTAAAGTAAAGAGATAGGTCAGGAAGCTTGGGCACCTGGGTGATGATCCGTGGCCCTCCATTATCAACCACCCAGTCGGACAGCCCCCATTTAGTAAATGGGGGCTGTCCGGTCGGGTGGTTGATACTGGAGGGCCTCGGATCATCCCCCAGGAGCCCATGTCAGGAAGTGGCAGGATATTTGTCTCCTTAGCGATTAAATTGGTAGCGAAAGTCTTTTGAGATTGGGGATTTGCATCATCTTTGCAGATGAGCTGTAAGGCCTTGTTTTCAAGAGCAAACAGACAATTGGTGCGATTTGTAGGGGTTATACTTATAGGGAAATAGAGAAATAGTCCATAGATCAGAGATGGGTGGATATAGTTGACGTAGAAGAGTTTGGATGTTTTGATATCCATTAGATGGCGTACATTTTAAAAAAGAATCTTTGACTACTTGAAATTTTGTTGGTGATGCATTCGTTGTAGTCATTCCAGGGGATTCCAGTTCAGGGAGCTATTGATGGTAAAGCCAAGTGATTTGGTAGTGACCTTATTTTGAAGAATACACTGCTTTACTTTTAAAGGCCCACCCCGACTATAAATGGCATCACTGGTATATAAACTGACCAATAGGAATGCAGCATTTAGTGCAATGGCGACCATTGATTGGGTAGGAAGAAAGATTCATGCTCCTGGTTTTTGACAGCTATGCTGTGACTAAACGTTGTGTGACAAGAAACTTGGCAGAGTTGTTGGACCAGCAACTCTCTATCCAGTAAATGTAAAATATGTTGAACACAGGCTGCAGGATGCTGACTTATTCAGGGAACATTGAATGAATCTGTGTTGAAAAATGCGGTGATTCAAATTATGATTGACAGGTCAATGCTCAACTGTTAGATTGCCGCAGACCACAAAAACTAACACTAGTATGCTATATAGCGAGCAAAGATTGTAGAATATAAAATCTTGGATATAGAGTGCATTTGACATCTCATATTTGTGACCTCATAATATTTACTATTTTTTGATTAATTACATTTGCAAATTTTGCTATCCGGCAGCCGGGGCGGGCCTTTATTTAAATATAAATGAGAACTTTGTTGGTGGGTAGATGACTAGAAAAGAGGATTTGGTCACATTTAAGGACCATCTTGGTTCTCTCGCCTCAGTTTTGGATGAGGACCAGATCATGAGTTAGGCCAAGCTCAATTGATCATTAGATATGTGTCCTAAATTTTTAGTCATAAGGATGAGGGAGTTAAGTATTTAAATTCATCGCCTTATAATTCACAGATCTTGACTTTTTGACGAGGAAGGTCAAGATACAAATTTCTTTTTGAATTTTCCCATGTGTAAGCCACAATATATTATATTCTCCAGCAAAATCAACATTTTATGACAAATACTTTAAAAAGGGGGCTGTTTCAAGACAAACCTCTGTCCAGCTCAGGATGCTTCCAGTTCCACTTAATTGTAGCTCAAGATTTTATTGTCAAAACCTAATAGGTGGTGAGGGAGAGGGAGTGAGGGATTTGAGTTTTCAATTTATCCCTAATTCTTGATGAGCGAGTGCTAAATTTACTGTTACGAGAGCCTGCAAAATATGACGCGTGAGGGGACACAGATATAATATTAAAATAATTTAGCTTGGCCTAGTTAATATTTAACTAGTTAAATTTAGTTATTTAACCAGAGTTTCTATAGTATATTTTTGCAATTTGGGTGAATTTACATTTGATTACAGTAAATTATCATAATTATGAAAGGCATGCTCTACCATGGCGGTAGTGCGGACCTACTACTTCCATGTGCTCCACTAATTTCACAAAAAAGAAAGAGAAAAATGTTTGACAAATTGATGTTGGAATCACTACTATAATGTAAAAATTGTATCCTGTAGATTGCCCTTTCAATATGGTAAAGGGAACAACGCGTCAACCCGTACCATCTCATTTCATTAAGTCCCCGTGGTTGTCAATTAGTACCACTTTGCCATCCTTTGCTATACCGATATATATGCAAATTTGGGCTATCTAAGCAAAGGGGGCATAAGAATCAGATGGACTAAAGTTTTTCTAAAGTGGAAATGGCAATGTGTGTACTTATGGAAAGCAACTCCTGAATTTCCCATGTGGTGCATGCATTGTATATCAGAGCCATCATACATACATTATATAAGAGATGGCCAGAGTTCATAAGGGCCAATAATCATTATCTGTCATCTGATATCGGTTGATGTCTCTTATACAGCAGCTCTGTTGCATACCATGCAAAATATAATAATATTTTGATATTATAAAATATTATTCATACTAGAAATGATACGATGGTCGAAGGAGAAGAACAGTGATAAAACTTGAGGTAAACTACGCCTATCTAAAGTATACAGCGAGTATAGGAAAAAATATCTAGAATAGATAAACGAAACCACTACCATACTAGCTGTATTCCAAGAGGACACATATTTGTCCCAAAACTGTGACAGA
>JAOQGN010080461.1:0-12259 GCA_027564295.1 Himantozoum antarcticum
TCCCAAACACCCGAACGTTCGAGGGTTGAAATGAATCTGAGTGTAAAATGTTCTTTAATTTTTTCCTAATTCTCTTTTGTTAGTCTCATTTTCATGAAAACACATGAAGATCATGAAAAATACATCAAAAGTCAACATCCCAACAGATTTTTCAACCCCCTAACAAAATTTTTAAAACCCTTAACATTTTTCCCAACTCCCTAACAAAAATATTTTCCGCTGCGCGGGACAATCTTGCAAAAGTTAGGTGGTTAAATTTCACATAATATAAGCCCTGGCGCGCATTAGTGATTTACTGGAACAGCTCTATGATGATAAGTAATCAACTTCCCTTGTGTAAGAGACAGAAATTGAATAAAACTAAAGTGAAACAAATTATAATGGAATATTTTAATAGCAAAATAATTATTTCAAATTTAAACGCGTCAATTGATGTGCTTAATTGAAATTGTTGTGTTTATTTAATCGCATTATGCCCTCCAGAGGGGTGATTGCAACTGCAATAACAAAAACTTTTATAAAATGTGTAAGGTATTAAATGAGTAAATCTTTCCCAAAGGTATGTATGTCACTGCAAAATCGTGATGCTCAAATCATTGCCTGTAATTATTTTGACGCCATAAAAATGCGTACGCAATAACCATATCGCTCACAATCTAAAGGCAAGCAGGGAAATATTGTAAGGGATTCACTACTTTCGCGACTTTCCTTGGAACTTGCCATGGAACAATAACTACTACTTGCTGTATATGGATTAACATTATTATTATTATTTATTATGTGGCACCGGCCGCATCATGTCCGCCTGTGTTGGTCAAGTCTCTATTGTGTATATGGTCGGCTTAACCGGCTCTTTGTGTATTATACCGGCTGTGCCGGATGTTTTATGATTGGACCAGTCTGTCAGCTGGTATATCGGCTGCTGTGACCGCCCCCCCCCCTTGTGTATATAAGGGGAAAGACTTGCATGCATTCATTCATTCTACTGTGCGATCCAGTGACGGAGTTGTTTGCAATTCCTCTACTAAAGGGTTACATAACTGGATTCATGCTGTATCATTGATCAACCATTGATTGTATATTTATTAACTGTGTTTATTCCAGCCTACTGTCATACAGTAGTACAGCCTTCTAGCCAGTGGCTGCCTAAAAGATACATCCCGCTACTGGACAGCAATCTGGCTAGAGTAGCCGGTAGCATCACATAACGAGAGTTCTCTGGTGTCTCCTCTCACTGTGAGAGGAGTGTTGCACAGGCGTTGCCACATCTCACTGTGAGAGGAGTGTTGCACAGGCATTGCACAGACATTGCCACATCTCACTGTGAGAGGAGTGTTGCACAGATATTGCTTCAGGTTCAGTGACACCATTGCTGCCATTGCTGCCATTGCTGCCATTGCTGCCATTGCTGCCATTGCTGCCATTGCTGCCATTGCTGCCATTGCTACCATTGCTACCATTGCTAATGACAATTTATATGTCAGTATGCTTCAGCTCTTGTGTTCCTGCTGAAGAAGTTAGATGCATAATTTGACTGTCAGTATTTATACTACTTTTACACCGGTCTTCTACCATTGTTGTGATCTCCAAGGGGCCACTGAACTTTCCACTAAGTTGGGCCCGACCAGAGAAGTCTTGTTTCTTTGCCAATCCATTAATGGTACAATTAGGCCATTATTGCTACAGGCAAATAATAAGCTACAAACAGTGAAACAAATTAAATCATCTTTGGCAGCATAAAATAGCCATATCAAAGTCCATTTCAGTATTATGTCACTACTACCAGCACACCGTATGCTTTTTCTCATGATAATTATTATCTTTTTTGCAGGAATTCAGATATCAGCCGTTCATGTCATGTCAATGCTTTGAGAGCAAACTCAGTTAGTATCAATACAGCCAAGGTCAAGTCAACCCAACTCATCACTCATGGTCGAAAGTGCAATAATGTCCTTCCACGCTTCCAATAGTAGATAATAATCCTCTCAGAATTAAAATAACGGTTGATGCAATCAACTTGCACAACTATTGTTGTTTGCATTGTTAGTTAAAAGACGGAATGGGAACATAGTGGAAATGCTTGAACGAGACTCGATTACAACTGAGGCAATGTCCAAACTAACAAAGGATATGTGAGCATGCTTTGAAACTCAACAATGAATATAAAACTAGCTTTCAAAGCAATTTCTATATTATTATTACCATGGAAACTACATTCTTATCATTGTAGCTATTCAAACCATGGCAACATGTCCATGTTTAATACTGATATACATGATACATGGTGTTGAGGAGGCAGCATGTTTACAATAAAGATATAATAAATTTACAGTTCAGACATTTCATTGAATGAGGAAAAAACTGTTCTCTTGCCTCAGTTGAAGGACTCATTTGATGGTATAAATAAGTTATCATCATCATTACTAGGTGGTTAGATGGCAGAGTAGACTAGCTGGGCGGATTTGCCATCCCAAGATCATGGGTTCGAATCCGGTGGTAGGTAGTCCACTCGTTTATTTAACTTGCCAAATCTGGTAGTGTGTTTGTAAATGCCACCCTGTGCTTTGTAATGTAGGGTGCTGTTCACCGATTTGAGGTTGAAAGTTCGGTTTCCCAAAGATCGCCAAAGTGTGGTTGCACCCAGTGCTCAGGCGGTAATAAGTTATGTCCACCACTTAGAAGTTCTGTCTAACAGTAACATTAAGCGGTATATAAGCGAACTAAGTATTATTGCTTATTGGGCATTTCCTTGGTCAACTAGAATTTGGTGGAAACCAGATCTTTTGCAGACATTTAGAACCATTCTAAAATCAACAGGATGCAAAAAATATTGCCAAATTTTTATAAAAATTTGGAACCAAGTTGAAGAGTATAATCAGATCAGTACCATATGGTGAAGATTTGCACTGCAGTCTCCCTCAGTGCTCTCTATGTCTGGAGGCATTATCCTAGTCATTAAGTGCCGGATTGCCTTCATCCAGTTTTGCCATTTTTATCAGATAACAAAAGTCTAAGCATGAAATGCATAGTGTACAACAGTACAAATGTTAGAGTATTTAAAATGCTATATTTGAGAGCAACGTTTCAAGATTTTCCAAAACACGATCTGAAATTACGGAATATGCTAGATTAATCGGGTGGAGAAATCAATAAAATATGAAATATGTTCTCTAGATTATGAAGGCTATGGAATATACTAGATTATTCTGGTGAAGAAATCAATAAAATTTGTCTTTGATAGGAAAATTGGTGGCAGTGCAGGTAGAACTGCTGCAAAGACATCCTTTGCAAAACTGAGTCTTCTCCACATATAAAATTTGATGATAATCCAAGATCTAATAAAACAATTTAATATATATAACACAATTTCAAAATGCCTTGTATATTATTCATTGAAGCCAAACCGATTGTGCATGAAATTGTAAAATAAATCAATGAATTAAATTGATAATAACACAACACTTATAATAATATAACACTGTAGGCTATTGGTTGAGTTCCAGTCTGATCTATTGTAACATTGTAGTGGATTGGTTGAGTTTCAGTCTGATCTATTGTAACATTGTAGGGGATTGGCTGAGTTTCAGTCTGAACTAAATATAGGCTGACTTCTGCTACAGCAGGTCTTTGACACTAGCCACAGCGGTCTTGTCCAGATTGGTAGGTCTTCTTCTTGTCAGCGCAGCTGGAGGTCAGAACAATCTGAACAGTTTCTCCCTCTGCATTCTTGTTGGGTACAACCAATCTGCAATCAACCAATCACATCAAGGTTAGCAAGTTGATAAATAGCAGCAGATTTAATACTAACGAATCAGCAATCGGCCAATGACATGAGGAAGCCATATCGCCAACAGTATAGCTGAAAGCGCAAAGCTGAAAATGCAAACACATGTCCTCAAGGTCGTTAATTATAGGATACAAATGTATTGGTGGTTGAGATTTGGGGTTTTGTTTATAACAGAGTGTTAAACGACCTTGAGACCTGTACATGGGTATTCGGTTATGTTCGCCAACTAATGGATGAATGTAATTAATAGCTTAAGTACAACCACTCTAATAGTTAACCAATATCGTCAGATATGGTTGCTGTTACACTGTTACTTACAGAGCAAAGGTTTTATGGCTTTGATTCTAACTACTCTTTGACAGCTCATTCAATAATTCCGTCAATTTCTAAACCACACGATTTGGCCTCATAATGTCAGTAAAATGAGCAACTAAACTGAAAAACATCAACTAAACACACAACAAAATTTAGAGCAAGCAAACGGTATCAAACATTATATAATTTTTATTAAAATACTTGAGACGACGTAATTGCTTGTCATATAGATAGTCTGATGTCGATGACGTAACGTACGGCGGGAGGTGAGACAGGATTACAATCTCTGCATTTCTCAGTGGGGAAGATCTCAGCCTCCTTCTGAGTGGGCTACTGAATAGGTCTGGCACTTCCTTGACATCCACAGGGTATACTTTATCTATAGGCCAAGTCACAGTCAGCAGGTCTTTCTCACAAGTAAATGTAGGCTGCAGTCTGGTGGATATCTTGCAATCTAAAATACAACAAAATATTATGCCAAGGAAAGCGTTTGGATCTCGTAGTGAAATGCACCATATGCCTTTGTCTCAGCTGAATATATATATCGTAACATTTCTGAAATCAACTGTCTCAAGATTTTGAATTGAACACCATTGAAATCAGTCACTCATTTTTCTAATAATATTTGTGTTGGACCTCCCACTATTTCAGAGTCGTCAGTTCTTTTGTAGAGCATGCTTGTACAGATTTTTCTTGATCGCTTCTTTTACAACTGACTACTCTGTTGCAACAATTGCATTGCAACATACGTTTGTATACCAATATCTATAAATGTATTAGTCCTGGCCTTGAAGAGTTATGTAATTGAGATGCTTTGCACAAACTCAACTTTTGCAAACTTAGAGCTGCCTTCTCATGATGCAATGACTCATCACGTACTGAAAAATGAAATGTGAAGACCATTCCAATATTATAGAGCACTTTACAAGTCAAAGAGACAATACTAACAATAGAAACCTGCACTCCGATTACGGGAGACTGGGTTCAACTTTGGTTGATTCATGCCAAAGACTTGAAAAATGGTATCCACTGTTTCCATGCTTAGCCTTCAGCATAAGGGGATGAAGTATGAAGGTGTTCTCACTTTCTTCTGGAGAGTGATGCTGGTGCCGTATAAGGAGGCCTTATCTTCCAACCACAAATATTTCTCACTTGTGACACAACTTGCAAATGTTTAACATTTTATAAGACACATTTTTATGTAGATTAAATAATGTGTGTGGTTACATGTACAATAAATAAATGTAGATACTTATATACACATACTTACATATAGATAAGTGTACTTACATGTTCTGCATACCTTCTGGAGTTCACTCTTCCTGTGAATTAAAACTGACTGGAGGAAAGCCTTACTGATATGATTATCAAGAGTGGCACAAGTTATGTCATACTCTGATCTGAAAGCTGCGGTCCTCACGATAGGGGAAGCTGAAAATAGAAATACGGGCACATATGTACATGTATGAGTAAACTAGAGATACAATGTAGTAGTAGTAGAAAAGTAGCAATAGTAGCAGTAATAGCAGTAGCAGAGAACTAGACGCTGATAGGTAGTTAAGCAGTACAAAGTTATCAGCAACGAAAGCAGTAGCAGTCAGCTTCATTCAGTCCCTCTAAACAGTGCTAACAGCGACAATTTACCTACAATGTATTTAAGCAGGAAAACTGGAGACTGCGGTGTAAACTGTAGATGACCAAAGTGATATTATTAAAGTTGCTCAAAGTACATATGAAAAAGGAGTATACTTTTAGCAATATGATCATCAATTAAGGACAATAAAAGAACAACAATCTTTGGTATAACTGCTACTGTATACACAGTGATTGCGGCCTTTCTAACTCATCTGTTTTGGCAATCCTTATAATCATGTAACTTGCAAAGAAAACAAAGTCAACAATGAGAGTGCTGCAAATTAAAAGTATTTAAATTTTTCCACTTACTGAACACGTTGGCGTAAAAAGCGCAGCTATCTGCACCATATTTTCTCTTAAACTGGTATTCGCCAGGTGGGAAAACTCCCACATCCTTTGAATTCAATCTGACATCGGCCCTTTGTTGATAAGGTTCTACATACACTGTCATATTCTTTGCATAGCACTGATATCCTGCAGAAAACATCAAACAAGCTTGTGAAGTGGCTTATCAGACTATTAATAATGTATTTGTTAAACAATATGCATATCAAAGCACTGCAGGTCCCTCCAGACAACATCTTTGCAACACACAGCCAAGGCAACTATTACAAGTCACAACCAAGGCAGTTATTACAAGAGGCAGTCAACGTAGTTACTACAAGTCACAGCCAAGGCTGTTACTACAAGTCACAGCCAAGGAAGTTACTGCAAGTCACAGCCAAGGCTGTTACTACAAGCCACAGCCAAGGCAGTTACTACAAGCCACAGCCAACACAGTTACTACAAGTCACATCCAAGGCAGTTACTACAAGTCACAGCCAATGAAGTTGCTACAAGTCACAGCCAAGGCAGTTACTAAACAAGTCACAGCTAAGGCAGTTACTACAAGTCACAACCAATACTGTTACTACAAGCCACAGCCTAGGCAGTTACTACAAGCCACAGCCACGGCAGTTACTACAAGTCACAGCCAAGGCAGTAACTACAAGTCACAGCCAAGGCAGTTGCTACAAGTCACAGCCAAGGCAGTTATTACAAGTCACAGCAAAAGCAGTTATTACATGCCGCAGTGAAGGTAGCCACTACAATCCACAGTCAAGCCAATTATCTCACATGTACAGAACGCAATAAATTTTGATGATTATTTACTGATCAATTATACTGACCAGTAAGTTTGTAGATTGTTCTGGAATATCCGACATAAACTGCATTCTTTGTCTTGAGGATTGATGAAGGAGCGGGTATACCGGTGCCAGTTGTACATGGTCTCTGGGTGTCTATGCAAACTGGAAGTATTCTCTCTTGGAACATGTCCATCAGTCGAAGCTTGCCATTGTTGAAATCTGCTATCAGGAAAAGATGGTCCTGCATTTTGGTCATCTCATGTGGGTTGTAAAATCTAGATACATTGAAATCGCCATCTGTGTAGCCGTATGAGGAAGAAGTTCCTGTTATTATGGTATTTTTAACGGTTTTGTTGCTTGGCCATTCAACTTTTGAAATATAGTGATTATTATTGACAAGCAACTCATCACCAATCCATGTCAGCCCTTTCGGATTATTAAATCCTGTCTTGATGGTTGTGCTGACTTCTCCACTCTCAATATCAACCGATCTCAACGCTCTGTTGGAATAATCTGAAACCAGAAGATTTCCGGGATTTCCAACATCAATCTCAATGCTATTTGGTGAGTTGAATCTTCCAGCACCTGGCTTGCCTTCCACATTTCCTGCTGTTCCACACGTACCGGCAAATTGTTCCGCAGACTTGATTTCTCTGTTCACCATCTTCAGACAGTGTTGTGAGCGATCAACTACCACTACATGAGTAGAGTTCAGCTGCTTGAAGCCGGTGATTGCTGAAAATCCTGATGCCGCGACTGAAGTTGACGTCCCATTAGTTGTCCCCAAATAGTTGGTGCTAGAGAACAAGATGCTACCATCGTTCTGGTACAAGTCCAACTCCATGTGGTAGATGTAACCAGAGTAGGTGCCTGACAAAACTGTCTCCTGCTTATCAAAATCCATTCTGCAAAAGAGAGATAAAAAAGCATGATTTTTGCGTACAATTTCAGATGTGATTTTGTGCAGCCAATAAGCTAAGATTTTGGGAATGAAGATGTGCTTAAGGTTAGAAGTACCTTCCAAATCTGAATTTTCATAATGCTGTTATTTGTTCAGACAAATTTGCTTAAATTTCACTTCTTCTCATTTTCATCCTGAATCCCATTTGCCACTAGCTACTCTTGGAATAGAACATGTCACAAAATATAATTCGGTAGCAAAACTTCGCCGTATGTCAATTTTTCATCATTGTACCATTAAGACTTTAGAAATTTTCTCAAGGGTGGCTTCTAACCACATTTGTATTTTCACTTCTTTTATCAAGTCGCATCAGGTAGGCTTTGTGTCTACTTTTTGGTACGCACTTGTCAGATGATATAATAGTTCATTGACTAGGTAGTTGTCATCATATAAAGTTGATATTTTACTGCAGGATTTAATTCATGGTGCCAAACTAAGCACTAAGACTGTTGAGAGCCAGAGAAAATATTTTTTTCTTAACAAAGAGTCACCGAGGATAGAACCTGCGGCATCCTGAATGTTTGGTGAGCAATTTATACATGCTAGCGCACCATTTCATACTTCCAATAAATAATTCATATTTTGCTGAAAGTTAAGCAAAACAATTATGCTCCAGCCGTATTTCTGAGAGCCAATTAGGCACCACAGCCCATCAGTGAGTGGTCTCTGTGACCAAGGAACTGGACATATAGTTTGCAATCACTACAACTCCTTGCTGTGACTGCAAATCTAACTGTTACCTGCATTTGATATACAGAACAATCTCAAATCAAATTTTCTGACACTTGACAACACTTGTGAGCTATTGAACTTCCAAAATGGCGAGTGCTATTTATATCTCTCATAATCACTTATTCACCAGATTATGCGCTAAATATGGCAAATAAACACAAGTATATTAACCAAGGGAGGGTTCCAGCACCCCGCATATAGCCAAGGGAGGGTTCCAGCACGCCGCATATAGCCGCACGTAGAATATATTATATGTGAACTTGCGACTGTTAATCCCAAACCAGTCAACAAATTACATCACCTGGAAATATTGAAAGCTTGATTCACTTCTCACACCTCCACAAATTGAATGTATAGCAGTAGTAACTACAACATATATATAATTATGCAGTCAAATTGCACACTTCCTATTATTTGTTTAGATATTTAAATACTTGCCAGTAATGATGCAAACTTGCTTTGGTGCATGACAGAATTAAATAGTGCCCAATTTACACCTATTGCTATTGATGAACAAATGAATTTAGTGCCATATAATAATATTATAATGCAGCATCTGCCATTTCATGTACATGAAAGCCTATCCATGTATCTTTGGAGTGGGGGTTATCAGCCCCACGAGAGAGGACAATTCTGCTACTTTGCAACTTGTTAGATAGCGGTGGGTGCAGCCAACTTATTTTCCATTTGGAATCTTTCTTACAAGAAACAACGTAAGGCAAATTAAATTTTGACAACCTATTCTGGAGTAGGGCCCTTATGATAGCAAGTCGTAGATGTGAAACGAGGAATGTCCATTGGTCACATGTTGACAGGTTGTGGATTGTTCCTAGAAATTCCAGTGTCTGGTCAAGGAGTTTCATTCCCCTCCCAGGAGTAGAAACTGATGGCGTGACTCTATATACTATTATGGTGATGCGCACTCGATAGGTGTGCCTCAGCTTAATATTAACGAAAAATAAATGAAAATCTGAAATTTTCAAACAGTCATATCTCACCTTCAATGGGACTTAGAACCACAGTTCTTGCTGTATCAGAGAGACTGATACTGCAAGTTTGGCAGTTTGGCAGTTCAATAGCCCACAAGTGTTGTCAAGTGTCAGAAAATTTGATTTGAGATTGTTCTGTATATCAAATGCAGGTAACAGTTAGATTTGCAGTCACAGCAAGGAGTTGTAGTGATTGCAAACTATATGTCCAGTTCCTTGGTCACAGAGACCACTCACTGATGGGCTGTGGTGCCTAATTGGTTCTCAGAAATACGGCTGAAGCATAATTGTTTTGCATAACTTTCAGCAAAATATGGAGGTTGTTATAATAATATAAAAAAATCACTGGAAAGTGATGTTGTGCCCCTTCTCATGTCCACAACCATAATAATGTACCAAACTTTGTCAAGGACATTGTGAGATTGATCAATAAGGTGTTCCGTAACAAGATAATAATTATGGTGGGTGGAAACTATGCCTAAACTGTCCAAGCATTTGCTACATGGCTGGACAAATTGATATCTTTTTGTGCCCCTTTTTCAATATGTTATACTCGATAGATTTGAACAATTTTTTTGCATGTTGCTGATGAAAGTCTGAATTAGTTCTTCCAGCAAAATATTTGTTGACTTGCTACCCCCAAGTACTATATTATGAAGGTTGAAGTAACCACTGAAAAAACTGGCTGAGGACGATCATCGAGCGCTCCTACGCCTCTAATTGGCTGGTTTCTGTGGAAAGACGTCACTCAAGCAACAATTTAATACTGGAAAACAAAGAGTTATCTCTCCTCTGGTGGAGAGGGGAGATAACTCTTTGTTTTAATGATTTATTAAGTGCTATCGCCGGCTGCATGTGGAACCGCACGCTGTTTGTGCTACGGTTGTATGAGATTCTTAGGCTATTAATCGCTAATGGTCCCAATGTTGAGCGACCGTGATAGAGGCGCACCTTTTCAGCCACGCAATGAAATTTCTACTCCTGGGAGGGGAATGAAACTCCTTGGTCTGGCACATACCACTGCTGTCTGGCACTTATCACCAACTGTTTGTTTCGATCGATTGACAACCATTCTAAACATAATGATGAATCAATTAACAACGCATAACATTGTTCGGCCAACAAGGGAGGCCACAGGCTAACTCACATCCAAATTTACCAAAGCCGATGCAAGAACTGGCATCCTAAAGCACGAGTGTAAGCACTTTTGCATTAGATGTGAACTCCACACCAGGTATTTGCAGACAATACAAATATAATACTCGGGTTTTTAACGTAACTAGGCAGTCGGTTACAAAAAGAAATCACCGGAAAGGTTGATATGATGGAGACACATAATATCTCTCAGTAAAGTATTTGGAATTATATTACTAAAGGCACCATGTTTATATTTCATCATGAAAAACTAAGAGAGAACTGTTGTTTTACATAAATACAGGCATCCCTGAACACCCTATTTAATATAACTGTACTACAAGTCATACAATACATGGAGTGAGTCAAAATTGTACAGCCATTGAATTGTTAAATTGAACAGTTTTATTCTTGGTCAACCAGACCTCATTATGACGATGAAAAAGATCCCAAGGTAAGTTGTATTCAGCAGTGTAGAAGGTTGTGTTGTCAACAGTTTGCTCATCTCTTTCAAGCATGCCCTTCAAAACTTTGATTTCAGTTTGGAAATGGTTATTTGATCCAAACAATCCATAAGCATATCCATTGAAAGATCTAAATATATAACATAATCATTATTGCAACAATTACGACCCTGTGGTTCTGGTTTAGTGTGGCCGACTTTTAATCAGAAAATTTCGGGTTTGGCTCGTTTGCTAGCTTGGTTTATCAAAGTATCCGAGCCACGTACGGCGCCACGAAAAGCACCCAATGATTCATACTATATGTGGTGGTGAGCACTGGTTAATACACAGTGCTAGAATATATGAATTGCGATCTAACAAAGTGGCAAAGTGACACACGGTATGCAACCAAATACAATAAAATTATGTTTGTACCCAAATGTGTCAGTTTACTAAAACTGACACTTCTAGTGTCAGTTTTAGTAAATTGCACTTAGAAGAAACTTTTATTTAACGCTAAATGAGTAAAAGATATTATTTATTATTAGATATTTCAGTTCCTGTGTGATGGGTGGTCTAGTTTCAATGTAATGGGTTGTCTAGTTTCTGTGTGATTAGTTGTCTAGTTTCTGTGTGATGGGTTGTCTAGTTTCAGTGTGACGGGTGGTCTAGTTTCTGTGTGATTGGTGGTCTAGTTTCTGTGTGGTGTGCGGTCTAAGTTGTGTGGGGAACGGCGGGTCCAGTTTCCCTGTGGTGCGTGGGCTAGTTTCTGTGTAATGGGTGTTTTGGCTTCATTGTGGTTGGTGGTCTAGCTCAAACACAGAGAAAGTGAGCGTACAACAAAAGGTGAGAAAACCAAGTGGCAAGACATTTATACCCTATATTTCTACCTGACATAGAGTTGTCTTTCCTCAGCTCTGTAAATGCTTAGTTCTGGGTTGCTGGGTTTAGGTGGGTTAGCAGCGAATTGTTGAGGCACTAGATACCCCAAGTACACAGCATCCTCCTGATGGGCCATAAGGTAAGGCACTGTCCTTGTCATCCCCTCTCCTAAAAACAATCAAGTGCATTTAAAATTACAATGCGATTCCGTTAAATACTACATTGTGATGGATTCACCAACCCACTCCTCCTCA
>JAOQGN010080571.1:0-12258 GCA_027564295.1 Himantozoum antarcticum
AAAAAACACTCTGAAAACTGATAGACGGATGTGACACTTACACTGGGTGCTGGAGTGACACTGCAAATAGTAATTTGTTTCATAAATATTAATTTTGGTTTTATTAATTATTATTAAATTATTAATTTTGCTATTAATTTTGCTATTATTTTAATAATTGGTTTCAGGTATTTGTGTAGCTGTTAAAAAATCAAGACTCCAACAATGTTTTATTTTACTTTCCCAACTCAGTTTTGAATTCTGAGCTCGCCGCGGAGAGACCAATTAATTTTGCAGTTCCTACTCAACTTAATTGACAATTTATATAGCATCCTCAAATTACACACAGGCCTATGTAATTATTACAACAATAAAACCAATGATCATTGGATTGATGTATTAGTAAGCTGTTAATTTTTTAATTAAACTAATTTTATTAATATATTTATCACAAACCAATTAAGTGAAAAAAGGTTTAGATAGATATTTAACTAGGCACCCCTATTTACTAATACTGATACTGATATAATATCAAAGCTAAGCTGAACAGTGGTTGGCACCGAATTGGGAGCGCCAATATAAAGTGCACTGAACCGAATACAGAATATAATTTCCTTATTCTTCAAACTTCATTCCTTTACAGCTGAATTCAAAAATTGCCAATTCATGTTCTTGTTTTATAAAACATAACTTGGCTTCAGATGTGACTAGAATATATATCCTTCAAGCCAATACTGGGTGCGCTATTACACCATCCGTTACATAACAAGGGATGAAGCTGCTTTTTGAAGTATTTACCGCCATTTTAGAAGTGAAAGGGAGAATCAAGAACAGAAATACCAAAATTTAATTAATTAGGCGATTAAGTAGGCCTACATGCGCAAACATTATCCATATAAATAAACATACCAATTATTATTGCACCAGCATTATTACAATCACAACTTCTATTTCAAAATATCATCTATGTGCCGACATACTAAACTTAAAGCATATGCGTCTAAATGGTGGAGTCCATATTGTACTTTGCACACCTGGTGTCTGTGTTGGGATGTTGTTGTGATTTAGTAGTATTGGGAACCGCGGAACTTCCAAATTCTGGAACGTCAACAAATTCGTCAACAAAATTAGTATTTCAATTCTTTCCATGCATTTGTAGAGTTTAGAATCAGTTAGAGTGAAGTACTTGAACTAGAATTAAGTGCAGGTCAGAACTCACGACTGCTACGGTACCCCTGATGCTACATACCCGGCATTACTATTTGTCAGTAATACTACTTCCTAACGAACGCCAGCGTCAATTGAAAGTGTTATATTGAAACTACTGATGGTGAAACTGAACAACTTTGCTGGCAGCTTTTCAGATTCAAATTTTGCTTTTGTTTGATCATGTGCACTAGTAATGCACGACAATGAGAAGTAAATTGGAACTGGCACTGTTGCCAGTATGCTCATAAGTAGTGTAGCAAATTTCACTGTGAAATTCTTTTGCTATCAGCCCAAACCTATCACAATTATTTCTGCCGAAATCCTCCTTACAAAATTGGGAAGTGACAGCTTGAATTGTTGAAATTGAACCCTCGATAACAAAATTGTGAATCAAAAGCAACACAAATATCATAGTGGGCACCTTGTCATGCAAATTTCCATTATTCCTGCAATATGTTGATATTTCGGCAGTCAACGAAATTAGTTAATACTAATATGGGAGTTATCTTCCCTCTCTTAGATATTCTATTATGTGTGCTATGACAGTTGGGGCTCTCACCACAGCATGCTGTCCTCACTTTCTTCACACCTAAGAATCAGATCCACAGTTCACTAATAAATTATATTTGATGTGCATATAAAATGTATTTCAGTGTGTGCACCTGGTAAAGAATGTACTTTTCTCAAATTGTTTACCTTGAAATACCTAAAGTCCTAAAGCACTTTCAACTACACACTATTCAAGGATGACAGATTTACAATTAGTAGTAATATTTTGTTATAATTATAACTCCGTATACTAAGGTATGATAATCCAATTGGTTACCATATTTTCATAAATTCTTACATCTGTTAGCTACCAAAGAGATGTCACGTGTCGCTGCCAGCTACGACTTATTATTTAGTGCTTGTGTTGAGGAGGTGAGAATTTGCAAACCATATTTATATTTTCGAATGCAGAGTTACGCAATGACTAGCAAGTAGCAAACACATCCATTAGTAGTAGAATTTCAATCTAGTCCTTTTCCTATACTGGTTTAAATGCTCATAAAGCTAAAATGTAATTTCAGGTTTGCATACGGAGAGATACTGAAATGAACTATAGCCCGCCTCCTTGTAATTGTTTGAAGTTTTCAATATCAGTACTTGTTGTAGAGTATAGCATCCTATAAAGAATTTCCTTCTATTATTAGATGAAGTAAATATACCATATTATACTATAAATTGTTACACTCTCCATAATATGTCACTATCCACCTCAGAAAGCAATTGGTGAGGTAAACTGACTATGCCAGTAATGTTAGTTTAAAACTTTGCTTTAAAATTTCCTCAGTGTAAGATTTATATAGTTTTTTCTAGACTATGGCCAAGTATTTTTTTTGTAATTGGAAAAGTTTTGTTAGATCTTGATAAATCTATATAATTTGAAAGCTAACATTCTGGGCTATATAATTAAACTGACAACTCAAAAAGTCAGTTTACCTCACGAATTGCTATTCTGAGGTGGAGTTCACATATTATCATGTTACCTTTTTGCCGGTATGGTTTTGGAACAGCATATTAGGATAATTGAAGAAGGAGTGAGCCCAAAGAGCCTCGCGGAACTGCTGAACTTGAGTTGTCTGAGACCATTTATTTCTTAATCTGTCATTGTGGCTCTATAAATTACAAGAAAATAGTCTGCAAAATGCATATTTGAGAGTGAGGAACACCACTAAATGAAAAGGTTAGAATATATAAATCATGAATTTAAATACACTGTGTGGTTCCTTTAAACTATGTGGTTCCTTATACTTGCAGTTATCATCGTTTGGTGTGTTTGGAAATTATTCATAGCACAAACATCAAATATCTCAGTAAATGCGGGGCTCTCAACATAGACAGAAAATATACTTGCTGTTGCAACTCAACTCATAACAGCTGCCAGTGCCGACGGAGCACTATTTCAGGATGGAAATTACTAAATAGATGTCTACAGATAGTAGCAAAGGCAAGACATGTCTGGGTTTCGACTAGACTATCAAACCTCACCATATACCAAATCATTGCTCCAAATTACATGAAACATGACATAACAGACGTTTTTAGTCAACACTAGAAAAGTATACAAAGCTTGTAAAGATGGCTAGTACTGTCGTACAGTACTCGTACTGTACCATGTCGGAAAGATGAAATTGGCCTCGATACCCATTGTCTATGTCCAAGTTATCGAGATCTATCACCAAGTGCCCCAACAGCGAGTCATCTTGAGAACCTTGATCTATCACAGTGAATACAACATACCTGTAAAAATATAATATGAAATTGAAAAGTAGATTCAGAATTACTGTATAGCACTCATGTAAAGCAAACTGCCATCTAACATAACATTTCCACATGATGTGTACATATTACATAGGTATGCATCGTCTGATTGAGTTGAACAATTCTTTGGCGAATATGAATAAGTTCCTTTGTATATGGGAGTTCTGCTATATAGAAAGAGATGGAATAATCAGATGGTGACCAACATTATTGTAGGATGTGTTGAAGAGGAATAGGAAGTGCTGAGGTCTGGAAGGTAATGTTGTGTATAACATCAATTGTTATATTATCCGTTTTTATACAATAATATCCAGATAAGTAGAAAGGAAATTGGAACCAATTCCATATAAAAAGATCAAATTTTCCTTTCACGATCCTGTATTATTGCTGCAAGACATACATGTTTTTCAATTTTCACTCCAAATTCTTCAATATACTTGTCACATATCATAGCATACTTGTCACATATCATAGCATACTTGTCACATATCATAGCACACTTGTCACATATCATAGTATATTTGTAGCATATCATAGGCTACTTTTCACGTATCATAGCATACTTGTAGCATATTATAGCATACTTATCACATATTACAGCATACTAGTCACACATCATAGCATGCTTGTCACATATCATAGCATGCTTTTCACACATCATAGTACACTTGTCATTATTTTATATGACCCATCACCCATTCATTATCTAAATTATATTTTTCAAATAGTGTTTTTAATTGCGGTCAGTAAATTCACAAATTATTAATATAATTATTAATATATAGTAAATTCACAAATTATAAATAATTGCATCCTATTATCCCAAGGAAACTTGTTTGAGGTTATGCATTGCAACACAGGAAAAACTAGCAATGATTATATTATAGCTCGATTATATAGGGTCTACGAGTCGTATGAGATGAGGTAGAAGCTACAACGGTATATAGTTTCTGTGAAAGGCTGAAAGCTCACTGGTTGATAAGCTATCTATAGTGCTATCATATCCTCTAAACTCTTTTGTGCCTTCAACACCTCCGCTTTTGTAGCAAAGGCTAATAAAGCATTGTTGATTTCGGTGTGCAGTCAAACAGATGAATATAAAAATCCTGTAAAATATCCGTCTACATTTGGGTGTACTATAAAACTATACCACTAACCAGAGAGATTAGGAGAAGTTGAAAACATTAGTGACGGCATTCTTAAATATTTTCAAAATGTAGAATAGATGCATAACAAATTTCATTTCATTTGGGGACCAGGTGTGTTAATGGTATTGATTACTAATTTATTGCTGTAATTCATGGTGTAATTACATTAATATTGGGAAGCTTAAATCATTTTTTTTTGCTTCTACAGAGAATCATTTCTATAATGTTTGAATCTTTGTGTGTGAATTCTCTAAACTGAGTTTTAAAGTTTAAAGAGTTGCTAAACTGAACCTATTAGTGCTGGGTGTAGCTTACGTGGGTAACTTCTGCTGCTGGTTAATTTATGATAATGAAAAAGCTTTGAAGAGAGTAATACCGCAACCTTACTCATTTGTTGAGAAAATAACACACGCTTACTAAAGACTGGATAGATGGAATTTGTCCCATTCTATGGATAGGGAAGTAGGAAGATAATTGCGAATGTCTATTTAATATTAGGGTTTAACTATACAATGGTGTGTTCCGATGCGGGAAAGCATGTTCCTTGGCGGAATACATTTTAGGTTGGTAGGAAACTGAAGAATCATGTTACATATTATATTGAAATTTCGCTGACCTCTATGTATCATTATTGTAAATAAGTCCACAGCCTTTGAAATACACGCAGAAAGGCACATTTTCAAGATAATTATGGCATCAAAGTTGCCTTCTCGTGATGCTGTAATAATTATGCTTTTTGCACCCAGGACACAATCGCTAAAGTTAAGTTAAGTATGTATATAGATCTTTTTACCTAATAGCAGTCATTTCACATAACACACTAGCTATCCTAGTGCCAAACTTTTAGAACCTTAGAATATTTTGGGACTTAACAAACTCGCAATCTGCAAAACAGGCACATCTAGTCCTGAATGAATGAAAGTTGGTCTCTGGTCAACCACAAAAGTTTACAGCAAAGCTCCTTTCATTTGATCACCAGCTCGTAGCAGCACTCTCAATCACCCTCTCTAGAGTACTTTAAAGCATTCTTCATTATCATGAGAGCATGAGCTATATGATATACTTTTGATAATTATAATTATACCTACCAAATAGCTGTCATGATTTTTAAATGACCAGAACACTGATTAAAAAAATGGCCACAATATTTCTCAGTTGTTAGACAACTAACGGATTTTAATCTTACACATTGGTACTTACTAAATAGTATTTAAATTATATTTATTTCACATAAATAATCACAAAACTAGTGAGAGTTGATCTAACAAAATTACGACCATTGGTGCTGAAAACCATGGCCACGGGCCATTAAAGAAAAAAATGTAAGACACGATTATGCTGGTAAACTGATTTACACATTAAAATTATAAACAAATTACAGTTACAATATTGGCTAATTGATTTCATGTCAGGGTGATTGATCAAACTATCTATACAATTTGTAATCGGCCAAAATGGATTGTTAATCAGCAAAGATCAAACACGGGTGGAGAGCAAGTGGAAATAAAAATCACAATTTATATAACTAATGGTAGTGCTAATTGCTTTCAGTTACCATACATTTAAACAACAATGACCGGACGGTCAAACCAGAGCCTGTGTTAGCAAAAGCATACACAATTGCAGCTGAGAAAGGCAATATAAGCCTAATACTATATACAAAACATCAGATACCCTGAGTGTAGAAAATTACTCACTGATTTATCAGCCATGTGTGTGGTCCTATCACATCAAATGGGAAAATATTTTATTGTAAGATTAAAACTAGTGAAGCGAAAGGGCTGTACGGCTTTTAGCTAGCACTTGGATATTTAGTTTACGCAGATGAATAAAATTGCACAATGATAATTTAAATTAAAGCATTCCCTCAAATATGAAGAATTCAATTTCCAAATGCCACATGCGATTCAGAGGGAAGTTGATTTAAGTAAATCGTTGAAATTCATTTATGTCTGTACTGTACAGACCAGAATGTTATCACCTGGTCAAATGTGATACAAAAAGTGTGATGCAGATTGTTATCCATGCACCAGTGATCCCCACATTTCAATTTAAAAAATTGTGAGTCAAATATCATTATATCAAATAATACTCTAATCGGCCATCTAATTGATAAAAGACGGAACCCTAGATTAATTCAACTTTTTTGCTGCTATTAAATTTCACATTTTCCTTTTTGATAAATAGGTTACGCTGTAAATCTTCAACAAAAAATTTAAACTTATCACAAATTTGCCTATGATCTACAAGCTACGTAGATCTATGATCTACATAAGATTTTGTGCAAGAATTTTGTGTAAGATTTTGCTGATTTTCAATAATTAGAAACAACGAGATGGAAAAAGAGAGAAAGAGCTGTCAATTCTGACACGTGACGCTTCATTTTGCCTACAGGGCTGCATGAAGGGTAGAGTAAGACAGACATGCATGTGGCATTGCTGCGTACACTGCGTGTCACTTAATTTTAGTCTTGCGTTGCAATAATTTACTAATACATAAAATATCATTAATGATAAATAAATTAATAATAAGCTACACTATTGAATAATACTTAGCTGTCAGAGGCAGAAATACTATATACATTATTAGATGAATAAATTGGATTATCCATTCATTTGGCTGTAGAGTTGTTGTAAATAACAAAGTAGCACCCTATTATTAACCATGTTTGACTAGATAGAGCAATAGAATTATACTCCTTCCTTCTTTCTATTACATCATATAATTGAATATGGAAGCTATAGTTAGCATTTCCATGGTAAAGGTGACTGCAAGTGGTCACATTGTGAACTGTTGGTAGGTAGTATTTATTGGCTACGGCTCGGCTCCAGTGTTCTGCCAAACTTTGTCTAGTATATCTAAAGTAATGCATGGGAATATATGCTAATAACACGTTTTGGAGATCATAACTCACACTTAAGTATCAGCTACCATGTATGCTTTACACCTACAAGCAGCGTTGCAATAATGCAGTTTAATTCAAACTAAACTCTTAGATCTTTCAATGGGACAAATAACAACTTTTACAATAATTTGTCTAAATTATTATTATTTAAAAGCAGAGTAGAAACTTCCAATTTATTTTAAATTTCACTTTTAATTTCCAATAATCAATATCTGTACATTTTTAGGCCGATTTTAGACGTCTTCAAAATTGATTGTATGGCTTACATATTTATACCAATTCCAGTGATCCCATTTAAAAATATTCTTAGATAACCTTTGCTCCAATAATGATTAATAACGATAATTTGCAGGCCATGTATACGCCATTGTGACTGTTAGTAATTCAGTAGCAGTGCTGATCAAGGGAGAGCTACCATTTATCGCATGATACCTGCATACAGTGGTGAGCAACGATAAAAGTCTTCTATGAGAGAAAAAATTTCTGGTAGTGAGTAACCCGTATAGTTGCCGCATACCCGTGTTTCTACTGCAAGACCGCCCAGGCAGTTAGACTAGATCACTCTGAAGAAAATCAAAATCCAATTCAATCGATTTAGGTTGAGTTTATTGTTTATATAATTTACCATAATATTTAGTTTAATACCTCTAGTGTAAAGCAACAAGTCAAGAAAAGGCTGCCGTCAACCGTAGAAAAGCCTTTTTGAGTCAATAAAATTAATATTTTGAATAGTGATATAGTAGGAGTTGGCTAACAATGCGCAACATATGTTGGTGATATTCAAATTTAATATTCAATTTTGATTAATTATATTTCGATTAGTATAATAAATAAACATCATATTGTGTCATAAATGGTTGAGCACCATCACACCCTTATTTGAAGACGGCTACATCACTCTTGTAATTTCAAAAAGCATTTAAAGGCTCCCAATGCACCGAGCAACTGATCTGTTTACAACTTGACATTTACACATTTGAAGCAGACTTTAACAATGCGCATTACTGTGTAACATGAGCATGTGAAATTGTGAATGGCAAAAATGTTCATGATACTAGACTTTTATGCATTATTATTAGTCATTTGAGCTGCGGAGAGTTTTAAAGCTAGCCTACGGGATTGAAAGTTAGAGATTTTTAATAAGTATCAAGTAACTGAAAAACCATAGGGCCAGCTGCAGCGTGAGATATTTTACAGTGCATTCCATCTAGAAGACAAAGACGTGTTCTTTGAGTAAAGGCGGCGGAATATTGCATACAATTTTACCATCTAGCCTTAGAAATCCCAGAACGTTACCGCCTATGGTAAAAATCTAAATTTGAAATTGTCGCAATTATATTTCAAGGTTAGCAATTTATTATTATACGTATTACCACAATAATATTATGATGGTAATACATTATTTACCCACTTTCAGACTTGCTATACTTTTATAAAAGTCAACGCTTTGAGCAGCTACTTTGTATTTAATATAGAATAATTATTGTATACCTTAATGAGATACCTTTGTATAATGTATAATAAATATTTCATGCTGAAAGCGTCAGCTATGAAACAATTAGAGTAAATTACGTACATTATTAGTTCATCAGATAAATGACACGCAGATCAATTCAGACGTAATCATACTAGTCATGTAGGAACAACAACAGCAAGACTTGAGATAAAAATCTGCCAGTTTCCTCCATCTCTAATTATATTTGCGAAATAGTGCATGTTGCCAAACATTGCTTCTTTCTCCCGAACACTTAAAGTTACTGGAATTATAGACTATGTAACACGCATACATTTATCAATACCAATGTTTGATTATTAATAGTTTTAAAGCATTGTAGAACCTGTCATAATTAGACATTCCTTGTCCACAAAGTGAGTGAACTGGTTGCCCAAGAATTTCAAGAGCATAAATTTTATTTAATTATTAAAGCAATGTTAAATAAGGCGGTCAAGTTGTGGAAAAAGGCGTAAATCATTACAGCTTAGTACAAAATTCTATAAAAGGTGACATACTTAACATCAAAGAGTGTAAGCAGTAAGCTGTGTACAGAATATCAAGTAGCTTTACACAGTGGTGGAGGTGAATTATCACCACATCAATAAATCTTGTGAAACAACTCACTTGTTCACAGTGTCATTAAAAGCAGACACTTTATTGTTCTAATGTTCCAATTTGGTTACTTTTCTATATTGTTAGCAACCAGTGAACAGAGCTGTTAATTTAGGTAAACTGCTTAATCAGCAAATAGCATTGATTTCTGAGTAACAGGCGCTTTCTGCTCACTAAGGCATGGCATTTTATATCTTCCGAGTTTCGAATTATGTGCACAAAAAATAATGCATCTTGATAAAAATCAGTCGATTAGTAGAGCCTTTGATATAAAACAATGATAAGTGTATTACATAGCTTAAAACAAAAGGCTCTCTTGTGATAATGTTACGACAGTAATGATTTAGTCCAGATTTGGCTTTGATTTATCTCCCGTCAAGACTTGATACGAAATGGGCATTGAAAGAAGCTATATATGCAAACATATAACGCCATTGTACTTCACAAAATTTCACAATAGGAAATAATGAGAATGGATACATTATATAAAATATTATTTTAATACTGCAAAAGTGACCGGACAAATTATAAGATTATACAAAATATGCATAACATTTATAGTATTGCAAATGTAGTATAGTAGTATAGTATGATAGGCACTTTAAGCATGGTATGGATACAAGCATATATGGATACAAGAGTAATCTGTTGCGCTCTAGATACTCTTTTGGTATTGCAACATGCAAAGATACCGAATGCAAAGTTCTTATTTGCCAACCAGATATTCTCGTACAGTAAATAATATAATAGTACATTTTTAGATGTTTTAGAACCGATATTTTTTTAGAGCAATCATTAATGCTAGTGAATTATTTATCATACCTATGGAATTATTTTGCAAATAACGACAATTAATTTTTAATGAAATGGCAATTCAAACAGATGAAAAAAGTTGATTTAATTAATCTTATTTCTATAAATATTGGTTTGGATTCAATCATCAAAATAATTCTATTCAACATTTATGAAATACAGTTTGAATTCCAATTTTATTCTGTAATTATTCTCAAAAGAAAATAATTGTTATTCTGAATGGTTGAGAAATGGAGAATTAATTTCTGGAGAAATTAAGGGTAATTTCGGCAAGCGTGAAACGACGGCTTATGACTTAAGCGGCCCAAAACCAGTTCGGCACCAATGATTATTTTGAATGAAATATAATCATAATTTATTCAGAAACAATATTGTGGTGACGAGACGAGACCGTCGCATCTGCAGAACTTCAATATTTTATATCGGCTGCATTTCCCTGCACAGCCTATATTTAAATTGAATCCCATTGTTCTGAGAGATCATTGTGAGTGTACCTTGACATAGTTATCAAAATTACGGCTAAAAGTAAGAATCTTGGCTGAAACGATAGATTTTGAATTTAGTTTTCTCATATTTATGAAATATTCTTAACATTCGGCAAGGTAATGTAATAAGTTTATTATTAAAAATTTATTGTGTGCCCCGTCATAGCTGAAACGATGAAATAATAGATTTCGTCATTTCAGCTCTAACCTAAAGTAGCCTAATTAAACATTTAGAGTACTTTTAGTTTTCACATTAAGCAAATGTAATATGACTATCAGCAGGTGCTTTTACATACATAACATATGTGATGGTTACCTCATTGCCAGCTCTTCTTGTGCAACTTCAAAAGTAAACTTCTCTTCCCAGTGAGGATTACAATCCTCAGCCTTGGCCTAGGTTAAAGCATAATACTATTGCCAAAAATAAATAAAGTGTGATAAATAATTAATTAATTATACTCATTATAAGATAGATTCTTACGCTTTGCATCATATATTCTTATTCAGGTTTAGATTTATAAACTCCCATTCATATTTAGCGTGCTGTCACACAAAGAATATATTTGCAGAATTAAATAATGTTTGGAAAGTAAATTTACGGTGATAAATTATATTGCTGTCTTCTTCTCACATTTTAATTCTTTACTAATAGTACAAAGCCTATTTAATGTACTGTCATTAACTTACACATTACAAACAAACAATTTATAGATTGTTCATAAGGTGGTGAAGGGTGCAATTGACTATATAAACCTACTATTCAAAGAGGTAAAATACCTAACTTTAGCGACTATCAGTCTAGAGATAATTAGCCATAACATAGTATTAACTTTAATAAAAAGCTATCAAAGCCATGTCTCCTAAAATTCAAACACTTGTATCCATATTAGTTGCCATTCCATTGTCATTCCGTTACCATAGTAATCTCAATAGCATAATTATATGGTATGACATTTTTGCTGAATATAATTAATATTAATTATCATGACAAGAATTCTATTTAAATTGTAAGAACCAGGACTGCATAAATACATAGAATAGAAAATGTATAATAACTCTGAGGAGTATCCGAACACTGCAAAAAGTTTCAGCACACAAATGAACAAATACTGCAGACATACAAAACATCAAATAAACAATGAAATGACCTGTTTTTAAATAATTTAGAAATTATCCTCTCCCAATAATATGTATTAGAGAGAAGATAACCCTTAAATTCTTATACTATCGCAAAGCGTCTAACAAAAGAGCTAGAGGAGAGGTGTAGGAACAGCCAAGTTCTCCCAGCGAGAATGTAAATTCTGAGAA
>JAOQGN010080682.1:0-12257 GCA_027564295.1 Himantozoum antarcticum
CGCTAGGTACAGTAGAGAAGGCATGACCTGGCCCAAGCAATCTAGCACATGAGAATGTGCATCCATAACAATATATAAGAATTTATTGCACAATATCAAGGATACAGCAAAAAAAAAAAATTATCTGGTGATATTCTCGTTAAAAAATCTGATACTAAATATTATAAAACTAATTAAAACCGAGTACCCCGGCTTTTGGCGGATATAAAGCGCCTTCTTCCAATTAGGCTTATATATTGAAAAAAAGTTAAAAATATTTCTTTTACTTTTCTTATTGACGAACAATTCCATAATGTTATCTATAGTGCTGCTCATTTCCAAGCACTTTGTAGAATACACATGTTTATTTCATTACTATTTCTCTGGTGAGAGGCGAAAGTGACGCTTATAAATTATACTTAATCAATAAATCATTCATGTACCAATCATATATCACAATCACATACAAACAAGGCAAAACAAATATATGGTATTATTTAGTTTCTGTGAACTTGATTGTGATTGAACCAGGGAGGTACCCATGTCATTATGCAGCCAAAATGCTTTTGTTTGATATATTAACAGAGGGGATAGCCATTTATCTTGCACAGGGGTAGACAACGGTGTTGACTGGGCAGCCAAAATATTGTTTGCCCTCCGAGCGTATCTTGGTATTTGGCTACCCTCTCCAGCCAATCCTATGGCCGTCCCTGATGAACTTTATATAATACAGTAAATTAGCATAATTGAGCTATATGTCGTGCTTATCTCACTTCAAGGAACAGAATGATCTGCCCTGCCTCTGTGCACTATAGCAATTTGCCAAGCACCAAGCACAGCAGAAAGCTATCAGGGTCCACACACAAGGCCAGCCGAGGCAAGCCGCTAAAGCATCAGTGATCTCGCCACATATACAGTACCTCTCTTAATCCGGGTTTTAAGAGTACCAGTAATTGTAGTTGTTGAGTTATAATAAGTCTTTGCTTTGACATGTTGTTTTACAACGCCGACTCTCCCGTCAGAAGGTCCAGCACCGGATCGGCTCTAACATTGGTATTGGCTAGCTGGCATGCCCAAACTTGGTAGGCGGACTATATACCAGACCAAATAGATTGGCATCAATTGTTATTATGTAAGTAGTAGTTTGTGTATTGCAGGACTTCAAAGCTGGATCTCGCACCATCTATGTGGTTTCTCCAATGCATCTTTCATTAGTTTATACTTAGGTGGTTCTTGTTCCTGACGCTGACAGTACACCTAATGAGTAGAATTGTGATCCTCTCTGGCAACACTAGTCAGAGAATTAGGCCACCGTCGGGGAAAAAAATAACCTAAAAGCCTGCCTGCAATTCTTAGAGACCATGTGGCAGGGGTGTAGGACTGGTGCCCTATAGTGAATTTTTCCCTTCCCCAATAAGTAACGTGTAATCTGTGTTACTGTTGCATTCACTCTATGGGCAGGGCAAATCTTACAATATGTATGCTCAGAAATACTTAAGATATTTTAGTATTACTGGCCTTTTATTGTCCAAGGCATATACATAAAATAGGCAAAATACTTGAAATCAAACATCTTAGAATTTTATTGCGGAATATTATTTATTGCAAAGTATTATACACGAAATAAATTATTGTTTTAGTATTGTTTGTGAAACCATCGAATTATGGTTAACAAAATAATTATCTTGATAGCAGTATACTTTTGTTCTTTACCTTAAGCCTTTGACTTTACCATTTACAATGACTATGAATGGAGCAAATATATTGCAATAACCAGCCCTAAGGCATTAACTCATGTTTATGAAACTTGATAAGTTTCTGATTTGAGAATACAATAAACTGTTACATGAGCAGGTGGTAGCCAAACTTCTTAGACCACATTAGGGGCAAGGTTGATTTAGGAAGTATACTATAAGGTTATAGGAATGTGGGCAAATATGAGGTGAGCTAGATATGACAGGTCAATCGAGACACAAACTGTGTCCTCAAAAGACATGGTGACCAGAATTTTACAGAAACATCGCATTCATTTTCCTTTTCAAGCACAATGCTTCTGGATGTGCATATCTTAAACATCATACTGGTACACCTTTCTGCAAGCACCGAGTTGGCCACCTCTTCTTGCCATCAATTGGTATAATATAAGGAGTTCCCAAAATGCTACGGAAATTAGCATTTCATAACAAATATGCATAGACAAACCTGGGCATAGAGAAACCTGGGCATAGACAAACCTGGACAATTTAAAATTCAGGGGTGTGTTTGTCTGATAAACTTAATAGAATGATTTAATCTAAATTAATTTATACCACCCATCAAAGTTGGATAATCTGATAATTTTTCAGCAAGGCTGATGTCACAAGTTGGATAAATAGTAAATGTAATCAATCAATCTTGCAAATATATTATTTTAAAATATGGGAGTCGATACCACGTATGACATTTCCTGCATGTCTAAAATATACAGATATAAATGTTGAGGTAACCAGTAACCTCCAACATTACACAGGGAATAACAATGGAGAACGGTCTCAAGTATTCACAGAATGAAGGGGTTCAGAGAAAGATTAGAATTATCAGTTGGTGTCTGCTTCTAACAGTAACACTTCTCTTTGCACTGTGTACTTTCAATATCTGGCACTTGCTGAGTGGAGAGAAGTCATGTAGCTATTTCAACGAAATGGTGAGCTTTCTTTGTTTCTGAAATATTCTAAAACAATAACATGATATTGATGATTGCTAATTTACCAGAGACTTGCAGGCATTATGTAAGGATCTGCTTTATTTCCTACATTGAGAGACAATCTTGTTTACAGTGTTATGAAAAAGTTGGTTTAATGTTAAAGCAATAACAGCAACATAGTGCTGGTAGTAGAACATAGTGCTATGTAGTACAACGTAGTGCTGGTACCAATTTCGTATTGCTCTAGCATGTATAATATCAAATAGTTAGCGTGTTGAGGTTCTTCATTTATAATTTTCAGTAATAGTATAAATATTTCAAAAACATAACTCAATTTATTTCATTTCAAAATGATCTATTTGAAAGGAGTAGTTCTCATGTAACACCATCAACCAATTAGAAGTTTAGAAGCGAAAACATCACCATTACACTATCACATTGTTCTCTTCAGTGGCAGAGTGCAGAGAGTCTGCGATTGGGCTGAAACTACATGTACCATTCATTGTGTTGCGTGCAATCTAAATTTATTGTCAGAATGCTTACTGTCAACCAGGAATGCTCCAATATAATATTGACTTTAGATACACTATGTCATACCAATAGGTATTTCTACCTAATATCAGTCAATACTTGCAACATTATGCTGAACTTTTGCGTAGTAACTACGGTGTAACTAGTTGGCAGCCTACACTCCATGCAGAATGACTCGACAGAAAATCAAGCACTGACCATTTGATTCCAGTCCCTACATTTCACTGCTAAGCCATACTGTTCAGCTCATTTCACGTCCATATTTAAGAATTGCCAAACCATTAAAACTATTTTACTATTTCTAGGTTCATAAAATAAATATATACTTGTATGAATGTCAATCATAAAGATATATGTAATAACCTGATAAGGTTATTAGATATATCTCTTTTTTGGACTGACACCATTTCAAATAATGCTTAAAAAACACTTTGATTGCAGGAGACAGAGCCAGTGTTAGTAGGAATTGATGGCAACTTACAGCTCAACAACCAAAGAGTCAAACGTACATCTCTTCTAGATGACTCAGATGATGAGGTTGGTAAATAATTTTACTCTAAAACTAGGCTTAGCTCTACCCCTCCAAAGTGATGCTGGTAACTGCATAGAGTTATATAAAATTGGCCAAAGTGACTCTATCAACGGATAATTGGGGTTTGGGGGTTCTCGTCCGTCAAACTTCTCATATATCCAGTGATAATCAAACTATCGCCATAGAGTTTGGATTTTCTTAGAGGGGATAAGTAGCACTATTAATTGATATATAGGAATCCAAAATAATATTGAATATAGAGATCAAATTTTTTACTGAGGCAAATAAATTTGCTTTTATAGCACCAGTCTTTTGTGGACCGACTCATCAAAATCATTATATCTTGAGTTAGTACAGAGATAGATGGCTGATTTTTTCTACATTGAGTTCGGTACAAATTTCACTACACACCAATATAAAATTGGTGCTGGATCTCAGCAAACATCATGATCATAATTTAGGATTTTCCTAAACACCAAATTGGTTGTGATTTGGGAAGTCTGGCTGTTTGGCAATTGCTGTCCACTGAGAGGTTGTAGATAGTTGTTACATACATCTATTTGGTGCAGAGTTCTTCGGGAATTCCAATGGTGCAAATATAAAGTTTCTATGAAGTATCTAAGGTTCACACAATATGAAAAATGAATGGATTGTATATAAATATATTTATATTCTGATCAATTGTGGCCAATCTAAAAACAACTTGAATACCGGTAGTGAAATCAAGTACCAGTAGTGGCTATCATCACCAAATGCCTCATAGGATTTCATACTATATAAAATGTGATACAATATTAAGAACTAGCAAATTCACCCCATGCTCTCTAAATATTATTATGATTATAATAATAATAATGCAGATAAATGGGATATTCCCTTCATACTCCTCCTACTCTGTATAATATTCAACAGCTCCTACAGGGTGACTCAGTGGCTTGATCTTTTGCTCATGGTCCACATGGTCATGTGCTCAAATCCCAGCCGCTACATCTTGTTGTGAAGACGAGCTCTCCAATTCACACCCAGCTTCTGCTGCTTATACAACCTTTAAGCTTCAAGACCCATTAAATATGGAGCTTCCACATGGCAGTAAACCAAAAAAATACTTATATATATATGTAAAATAAATAAATAAATATATATTATATGTTATTTAATACTGTATAAATATACAGTTACAGTTACATAGCCATTGAGACCACGTTTAACTGTTTACCAGCCCACAACAGATACAAAGTAACTGCAGAGTCAGGGGTCGAACCACTTCTCTCTGGATGAATGTCCAAAACCACTTTATAGCAGAGCCACTTTGCCACGTTATGAAATATCCTATATCGAACAATTTTATAATTAACGTAATTGTACCCCGTCCATTCCAAAATTGGGTGCCTACATCAGTTGTGAGATATTTTTGCAGTGATTGATAAGAAAGTTTCACATATTCGTTTTGATATAAGTGCATAAAATATGCACATGTACATGTATGTTACATTTGACTATAACCAAGGCACAAAATATGAAGTTGTACCAATAGGCATTGAGTAACCATTGTTGATTTCCCAACCGTCTAAGGAACAGATTTAACTTTTCATAATTAGCACTTTTGCCAAACACCGCAGATTATTGAAAGCTTAGCCTTCAATTTGACATGATGCATTCAACAAAATGTGTTGGGCACTAACAGACTGTTTTTGTTAAAAATATAACCACCTTTCCGATAACATCTTCTCAAAGAAATAACCATTTCTTTAAGTTGCATGATAGGATGATGTCAACATGATCAGACAAGATTGAAAATGCTAAGACTATGGTTTTACAGTGCCCAGAAAGCGAAAGCTCAAGTGTATGGAGGAGCAGTTGCAGTGTTCACTGCAGTTGAGCAAGTCTGAACTGCAATTGATTAATCATTAACCCTTTCACTGCCGGATTGTCCTCAGCGCAGTATGGCCCAGTGCCGGATTGCCTGGGGAAAACCCAAATATTTAAAAACAGTTTAATAACAGAAATAGATATAATGTCTAGTGCTTTTAATTTTGTTTTTTCACTGCAATTTAAGATACTATTATGCTGTTATGATGTTACTTACAGGTAAATATGATTATTTCCAAGCACCATAGGTAATATGTGGCATATCCATCACCTCCTGTATTGTCAATCTCATCATCATTATAGTTACTGCTACTAGCATTGGTATTGGATTCAGATTCATACTCAGAATCACTATAGTAGCTGAAATTTGAGTCTGTATCCCCAACAAATGCAGTAAAAACCTCATCAGAGTTTAATCTAGGTCTTATACAGTGTCCACCAGTATCCATATTAACGTAGTAGTACTGAAAACTTTGAAATAATTCTGAAATAGAGCTGAGACCCGAAATGCAAAATTTCACCATTTAGATTTACAATTGAAATATCAAACGAATGTCATGTTTTTTAGCCTCGTTAACAACAAATTTGGAATTTTTCTTCAAAACAACTCCAGAATTATGTTGACTAACTTGTGTAATATGTAAATTGACCGACGCCCCAGACTAGCAACTGAAACAGCACATCCACTTATGATTAATGTAAGTTTAGTCCAATTTCGACTATCGTCTCACATGGCGGATCACCCTGTATTCGACTATAGTCACATACGGCAGTGAAAGGGTTAATGTCATTAGCTATAGTGAAGCAAAGATACATAACTGAGCTTTGTGCAACAGATACGTGCTGCAGCCTAGGCTATTTGTCTGGAAGTAGGCTTAGCCCTATCACCAGAATATCGGAATTATCTATTGGTTGGGGCTAACGTTCTTAACAAAGCCCTTACTGCATAATGTATCATTTTATTAGCAGCATTCAAAGTCTTCAACTCATAATTGTAGTTTGGGTTTCAAAAGTTATCGGCAGGCATGGGCCATCTGTGTTGGGTGAAGATGTGTACGTCTCATTTTCCTCATACCTTCAAAAGCTTCAAACACAGGCTAGTATCTTGGTACTAAAACGAAACAGAAATATATTATGTCACTTGTATGACTACTACAGATTTAACATTTAACTATTACCAACTTAGCAGATTCCTGATTGCATATAACATGATGTCTAGAAATTAGAAAGTGCCAATGAAAAGTTATTGCGTTTTAATTTGTCTACACTTGCTTCACTCGCTTGTAGACTGAAACCTTAAGCTGCATTTCACCTGATGATGATAGCGGTACATTACGGAACTGTAGAAGAGTGTATGTAATTGTCTGCTCTGGCCGGAAGAGAAGAGACACTGATGGTGGTGACAATCACAGCCATAAGCACTCTATTAAACCGACAGATTTAGTCTGCAAGCCAGTAAACAAACTTGATGATGGTGATGCTGGTGGTGGGAACTGTAGACGAATGCCAAGACTGCTTTGTTAAATAATTCATAAACTTTGAAGCTATTGTTTCTTGAGTGATTTGCGTTGTTTGTAAAATGATGTTACTGCTTAGAATGAATGCTGGAGGTTGACAGTTGTGATTTTTGCTGGATGTCGTAATTACATCAAACTGCACGTTCCTCACTATTACTTGCCATATACATATTTCCATAAAGGAAGACTATCTATTGATGAATATTTCTTGGCGAACAACTGGTTAACAGGATTTAGCCCAATCTACTCATCAAACTGGGCTAACTCAACCCATCTTTTTACATCTCAGAATAACTTTTAACACCTCAAAGACATCAGCAAGAACACCTACTGTGTTTTTAAAGATGATAACCTCTGAACAAATATGAGGAGACAGGTTGTCTACACTTTCTAAGTAAACGGTCATTTAGTCATCAATTTTTATCCCTTCTGTTTCAGTAAATACCTTTATTGCAATTATAGCATCATTTTATCCTTTCAAAGTTGTATGGCAGGAATAAATAAATACTTATTTAAATCTCTTTCACGTATATCTGCATTAACATGACATTGTGTAATTGTGTTGCTGATATGATATATTTATAAAGGTGTTGATATGCAGGGGCATATATACATATATGTAAGAGTTCTCACACTACAATATGCAGGAAATTGTAAAGAAATTTCATGGCCTCTTAATGGTGATGAACGTTGGGATGGCGATGAACAAACTTAACTAGAACACTGTCAATGAATATTTCAGTGGAACAACCAAGAAATTGCAGTTTTACATTCTGTTGACAGATGGGAATGGAATATTACTCTAAAAAAATATGTCATAGGGTGTGAAATTACATATGTAGAGTGCTGAAAATTTGGAATGTAGTTATTTTTGTTATATAGGCCCCTGCAGCTATTGTCGTAACCCAATGAATTATGAATCAGTAAATATGCACACCATAATTATAGGCAGTAATTACTGTAAATCAGCCAATGCATTCTGACACCTAGACTGAGTACCCCAATGGGCTGGAGTCTGGAAGCATTCTAGGCCAGGCACCCAGGCCACATATAGACCAGGTACTTGGGCCGCTTAGTGTAGTTTAGGGGCCATGCAGAGGCAGCCACTAGAATAGACTTCTTCGTTTGGGCCTCAACATGCATTTCACAGCCGGCTCTAAGTGTCTAACTATAATTAACCATATATTATAGGGTGGGCAGCCACACCCCCTTTTCTTATATTCACACCTATTGTCTCACATACTATGTAGTATCACACAGTGCCATGTGTCAACACTAATCCAACTTAATGAGATTAAGTGTTATATATAAACCTGGCCGATGAACCAGTACTGTTACTTTTACTTTGAATCCAATAAAGCGAACTTACGCTGGAATCTAATCTCTTCAATTTCTCAAGCACTTGCAGCAGCGCACTATCAACAGCAGGTAGCTACAGCAAATGTAGATGATTAGATTTCTCACCATTGATTCAACCAAACTAATATCATAAATTCTACTGGACTAGTTACAATATGTTCTGTTTGTATAAGATTGATTTAAGAAATTCATGAAACTAAATATCCATGACAGTTAAATTTTGGTCTGAATTTTGCAACATTGAGTGGGCAATCAGGAGTGGAAATGGAAATGGTGAGCATGGTTCTAGGCAAATCTGGTTTTTGGAAATGGTTCTTGGGAGATCATTTTTGGAAATGTTTCTGGTTTATCTCTGATAAAATAATAATAATAATATCATTTATTTATAAAGCACTAAATGAAACAAGAGTTTCTTCTAAGCGCTATTTACTAAAACTGACATTAGGGACTAAAAATAAACAAATGGGTTTTCAATTTAGATATTAAAGGAGTTAAAAATTATTTATGATTCTAATATCAGCAATAAGACAATTAATAACTTGACAAACAGAATAACCTAACACAGTTTTGCACAAACACACACACACACTTAGTGGCTGCGGACTACCGACAGCAAATATATCTACAAACCTATATGGTTGAAAAAGTAACTAAAAGCGCAGTAGTGGGGCGTACCAGCTTATATTACCAGGTAGAATATGACTGCTCTAAAACGCCCACAAATATCTGCTTATAAAAACTCTGTTCCAAGTTTAATTGGTAAACTTATATTCTTGTCACTCATCAATCAAATGATATCCAATCGTAAATTGCAAGAGTGCACTAAATAAAGACCCACCTTTGCCAAACCCAAGATTAACTAATAACCTTGGTCATGCAAAATTAGTAAAAACAAAACTCTTATAATGGACATAGAACTTGTATATATTTTACTAACCCATAACATTGGCACAATGTGATTGATTGGTGAATAAATGATTCCTTAGCTGACAACTAAAGATGAAAATTTTCAACATAGTTGGTCAACACCTAGACCAGGGGACATTGCAATATGAACGGAAAGGCAATATGGCAATCTGGAAGGCAATAGGAATAATTTGGGAGTGTTTGAATGTCTATGATCCTAATTTATTCGATTTCAATTTCTAATGAGGTCAATTTCAATAACTATTTGCATGAATAAGTTGATATTAGGTGTGGCTGACAATGTGAATCTGGGAATGTCTATCCAATAGTGGCCTTGATTTATTCATATTGGCACAAATGAACCCAGCATTTTATAGTTTTATACTAAGGAAAGACATCAGTTTTTTTCAATATTTGAGTTACGGTGACTTGAAGCTTTCATTTGATAATTAGCCTATATTTATAGTCTTTTCATAGCAGGTTTCATATCTAGACGCCCTTAGCAAACATGGGTGAAAACACCCGATTTTGCCAGGCAGTCTTTATTTCTGAACAGTATTGTAGTTTAGAAACACAAAAGTCGTCTTTTTTCAACTGACAAACTCAATTATTACATTACATTATGATATATTGTCCTCCTCAATCCAGCCATGATATTAGGACTCCATTTACTGCGATTGATTGTAGATAGCTATAGAATTGTAAATAATAAAGTCTGGTTGCAACTCGAAAGTTATTTATAGAGTATATTCTTCAAGCCCACGGATTCGAACTCACCATTTCAGAAACATGGTGTCATGATCTTAACCACTCGACATTCCCTGCATTCGGCACGCCACTATTTTTCACTGCTTGCGGGTTGGTGTTTGAGGTTGGGTGTTTCGTGTGATGTCATAATTGCATCACTCTTTGCAAATATACATAAAATCCTCTTTACACATTTCCTTTTTGTGACACTTGCCATTTGGGTATCTATAACATTTAACAGTATATCTACAATCAGCCAGATCATTATTAAATGCGTATGATCTCTCCAGATTCTGGAATAATTTAAACAATTTTTCTGGGCATAATTAACTGAATATTGCATAGGGCAGCCCAGGCTGCTTGACACGACATTAACAAGCAATCAATCTTTGGCATCATGGTGTAGCACTATGAACCTCTCTCAGGATAGTTGCTATGGATATTTGTGGGAGTAAATTGATTATGCCTAACACTTCCTACATGTATATTAAGAGTATTAGGATTATTGGACCACAGTACATTGGCATCTGCAATGGAGAAGGAGCAGAGGAATGTTAGAGTTATTACCATCTGCTGGGCTCTAACAGTGGCCCTCCTTCTTGCCTCTTCAGCTTGTAATATCTGGTACTTGCTAGGTGGAGTGACATCCTGTGATAATGGCACAGAAAGGGTATGTATACGATACTATGACTCTGGGGTTATCATTAACGATAATTAATAGCTATCAGCCAGTACTTGAATGATTTTGTGATATTGAACACAGCCTTACATTTTGGCAACCATGTAAGCATGCATGTAACCATCTAAATGCCAAACAATCCATAGATTTGACAGAAGTATCATGGGTGTACAGACTCACAGAACGGTACAGGAAATATAATGACCAAAAACGTTCACAATATAACTTTTGCTTAAGTTTTTGTTTCATATGCTTTACAATGTTTAGTATATTTCGCCATTTTTATACTGATATATTTTATATAATCATCTTCTGAGTTGGAGTTTAAATATGCCATGCTTGGATATGAGATAACAAATGTGTATTGCTTGGAAACGGAATTGCTCAGATATATAACATTGCATGTATTTCCAGCCACCGACAATCCATAGTGACAACTTGATAAATAGAGTTCACCCTACCTAATACCTCATCATGTTTCACCAACTACAAAAAAAATGTTAAAGCTGCGCATAAAATTAGCGGAGATTGAAATGTTAAAAAATATTCAGATTGAAATATAAATTCAGACTAAATTTTTTAGCATTTCTGTGTGCGCTGACTTGACGTTGCTTAACTAGCAGCCTAATACATTTGCTAACAAAGCTTATTTCAGCAGATAGCTATTGAGCACCGGTTAATTAACCCATATAAATAAATCTCTGCCAGTAGTTTTTGCTAGCCAGAGCTGGGGTGACGAACTGTATTCTGCCGCTGTTGCTGAATTGTTCATTGCTGTATCACATACACTGCATATCACATAACGACTATACCTGTCATTCGTGTGATAGGCCTAACACTTTTGTTAACTACAACAATTGTTGCAGAGATATGCTGAGCTGTCAGGAATAGATGGAAATGTAGATGTTAGATATGATAGAGTTAAACGATCATCGTTACTGGATGCTGCCAGCACGGTTAGTGTACTTTATGTTGAACAACAATAATCATGTTTGCCAACATTATTCAATCTGAAAATGTGGTTTACTGTCTAGGCTTTCTCTCAATCGATTTCTTCTGGTCACTCCCCAGTGTTACTTTTCACATTGATGGCTTATAAATACATGTATATCATCCAAAACGATCAAAACTCCCTATAATGGGTTCTCTATGCTATTATCTAACCATTTACCAACCATTGTAATCAAGGAATTTTTGATGCACATATTTATGTGGTCATTAGAATCCAACTTGGTTCACAATAAATTTGTTTCTGGATGAAAACTAAACAAGTATGATGATAAGATGTAGAACAATATGATGCATTTCCAACCAAACAGTTCATGAATTATTGTTTGATTGGAATATTGATAAAAAACAACTCGATGAAAATTTTCATCTTGTGTACTATGAGCTTGCTAAAATTGGAATAGAAAACAAGGGAAATATTTGTGTACTTGAGTGTACTAAAATTTA